>JBBPKC010000217.1:4079-17371 GCA_038089055.1 Tylopilus aff. balloui
CAAATTTACCAAGGTCCTTGATAGAGTTGGATATGGCAGATCCCGCATCGATTCCTTTGGTAGGACGTCGTCTCCGGTTGGCGTCAGTGCGCGTGCTCGCCTCAGCGGTGCCCATCGGACCTGCGATCGCTTGCGCGGGAGCATGGTCGACGGGGAGAAGAAGCACCCAGAAGATGATCCGACCGCTGTACCTCGACATGAACGTGTAGGACTCGGCGTTGAGGACCGGGACCGGGTACGGACCGGATATCGTCACCGTGGATGGGGCAAACTAGGCCAGTTTTATCGCGAAAGGGTGCGCAAGACGCTTTTTATGTGGCGCGATCACGTCGTTGGGGGTGGATCGGCGAATTTAGATGGTCGGGATTCTGAAGTCGAACCGGGTTTTGGACGCGGTCACGTCGGTGGCTTGTCGCTTGGTCAAACGTCTGATAGTGCACGACCGGTCAGCGCCACCGGAACGCTCGAGATAACGGCGACGACGACGAACGGCGCGGGATCGGGAACGGGACCCGGTCAGACTTGGAGGCGGCGTTCTCAGCCAACACCAACTTGTCCTCAGTCGGTGCGTTCCTCCGCTCGGCTCGCTAGACCAGTATCTACGTCGACGCCCACTGGCAAGCGACCATCTGGCCGGCTTGTCAAACGACGACCAAGGAGCATGGCGACGACTGGCCCAACGACGAGGGGTGACCGTTCGCTTTTCGCCTGAAGGAGGCGTCTCGAGGGCTCGGTGAACGAGCTCGAGCCAAGTGCGGGCGCAGAGGATTCATATCAGAGGAGCCACCAAGCTGTGTTTCTTTCTTTTTTTGCCCTCCTCTCTTTCATTTTCATTCGTGCCGTATTCCTCTCTTCCGCACAGCCCCGCCCACTCATTGTATATTATATGTATCGAAGTTTAATCACCGAGCTTGAGACTCGACGTTTTTTTCTTTCACGTGCAGGGGGTGGCGATGTATTCCCAATGTATACGGGTTTCGAAACCGAAACTAGCCCGGAACACGTCGACAGGAGATGAAATTGATTCATCAAAAACGATGACATTCAGTGCGGCGCGTTTGGTAGTTGGCCTACGGGCTCCAACATTGTGATACGATAGCACCAAACTTGGGGGTATCCTTCCGAAATGGATGAATCATCCCAACTCCCACTCAAAACCGGCACGTTCAATACTTAGAACAGCTTTTCGAGCGGTTCGATCACGGTACCCATCTAGACAAAAATAATCTATCAGCACCAGAACCACCGGACCACCGGCCCAGATCACAGAAAAGCAAAACACAAAAAAAGGGAAGTGGGACCGAAGAGAGGGGAGCCAACGTAACGCGATGGCAAAGCCATCTCCCCCCCTCCTCCCCATCATCGAATGCAGGCCCAACAATACAGGCAACGGTACCTTTTTCACCACGCGGGGCATCGTCCCCCGCTGGAACCCGACGCGCGTATTCCACTCGCTCCCGAGCGGCACCGCCATCTGCCGCCCGAACTGTACGTGGCTCGTGTACGGGTACGGCAGCTCCCGGACGAGGTACTTGGCCGCCTTCTTGTCCCGCCTCTCAGACACGATCAGGTGCGGCTTGGCATGGTCTGTGCGCGCGGTGGGGGCGATCCCTGGGATGGATTTGATCAGGTGGGGTTTGGGGGGACGGGGTTTCGTGCCAGTGCCACCCCAGGTGCCCTACGGGGGGATTTACGGGCGAGCGTAAGACGTGATGGGCAGAGATGAGATGGGGGGGGGGGGGGAAACGTGAGACCGTGAGATGGCGGTGCGGGACGTGAGACAGAAATCGGGCAGACGTACCCAGCCTGGAAGAGTGGTATCCACCTCGCGAGGCGCATCGGCCTCCGTTTCTTGTCGCTTAGCATCCTCAAAGGCCTATTCAAACGTACAATGCTATGTGAGTCGTCGGTCTGTCGAAGGCGGTGGCGAGCCAGATTCACTTACCTGGACCACGTTGTCACCCGCAAAGGCAAGCGCAACCAAATCGCGTTGCTGGAATGCTGGAATACCCTTACTAGCGTTCTTGATCTCCGCCGCGCGTTCTTGTTCCTCGATTTCGCTTACAACGTCTGATTCGTCGTCACCTCCGTCCTGCGCAGCGCTCGACAGACCAGCAGACGCCGTTGCGCCACCTTTTCTAGCTTTCGTTCCGCTTTTCTTGCTCGGCGTTCTTCGCATTGGGGCATCTGATATCGTGAGTACGTTGTTTGCGTCAATTTCGAGCACTGCATCGTCCTTTGCACGTTCTCTGACGTCTGCGTTTTTCCGAGCGTGTCTTTTCAATTTGTTCGAAGATTTGGTCAGCCCATCTGCGTCTTTGTGCACGAGTACCTCGTTTCGCTTCTGAGAAAGTCCGGAAGACGCCACAGGCGTGAGCCATGGGTTGGATACAAGCACAGGTGTGGATAGACTTGGGGTGGGAGTTGGTTCAGGGGCGGATAACAGGTCGGCGGACTGCAGGGTGACGCTGGAGGTGTCCGAGGCCAAGGACCCGAGCTGCTTGAGAGTGCCGGGCGTCGTTCCAGGTCGGAACGAGAGTCGTCCGCCCTTGCGTTGCACCATGGCCGGGTCCTCGGGCGAAACTGCTGCGATGGCGTCGGTCCCTTTCTTGTCTTCTCCTCCGTCTACCTCGAACCCGAGCTCTTTTTGTAGTTCTTCAGCTCGAATGTCCGCTTCTCGAGCCTGTCTCGCAGCGGCGTCGCGCATGAACTTCATATTGAACACGCTCTTGCTCTTAAGGCCAGGGAGATCCGCATCATCCTCCGCTCGCAAGGCAACTAGCTCGTCGAAAGCACCGTGCTTGATCTCTTCCTCGTTTTGTTCCTTCCCATCGCTCTCGGTGTCCTCGCTTCCGCCGTCATCGCTGTCCTCCCCGCGTATTCGCCGCCGCAGCTTCTCACCCCGCTCGAGCATCTCACTGATGGCTTGTCGCTGATCTTGGTCAAGCCCTTCACGGCCCTTCATCACCTTCGCCCACTTGCCCGTATTCTTATGTCGGAGCGTCGCGCGTTCCCTCGCCCGCTGCACCTCCGCCTTCAATCGTGCCTCGTCATCCTCCACACCTTCACCCTCGTCCGTATCCGCACCGTCTAGCCGTTCGCGCTGTTTCTTCCGTATCCGTCGGTACGTTTTGCTCTTGATCTTGGCAACCCGTTTCGCCTTTCTATCCGCGCGGAATGCTAGCTCGCGCATCGTTCGCAGTTCAGCGCGGCGCGCGGCGACTTCTTCCACGCTGAGATGGGCCATTTTGAGCGCTTCTGTATGTGTTATGTCTTCGTCACGCAGCTGTGCGGACTTGAGGAGCTTGTCAACGGCGGATTCAAGCTCGTTAGAGGGCTAGACAAGAGAGTCCCATGGGTATGTGTGCAAGAATCAGCTTGTTGGAAGGTGTGAATGGCTCACTGTGAATTTGGCCGCGAGTTCGAGGTTTGAGACACGACTTGGTCTCTCAGCTTGGAGAGGAAAGCTGAGGTGTTCTGCCTGAGATAGAGGTCGAATGAATGTTTGCCTGTGATACGAGCCGCCATCACATACCTCTTTGATGCGTCTCATTGTAGACGACCATTTGTCCACCTCTTCTTTCGTTTCTTCATATGCAGCTTCCCGATCGAGGCGCTCTTGCGCTCGTCGAGGTAGTGGCGCAGAGAGTGTTTTCGTTTTCGAGCTAGAGGACGTGAGTGGTCTCGTCGATTTCTTGAGGGCAGCGAGGGCAGAAGAAGGTTCAAGAGGGGCAAGAAGGTCATCCAGCTTGAGAGTTTTTGAGCCTGTAGAGAAGTTAAGATAATAGATGCGTGTGGTGTTAATACGGGTCTGTACCTCGAATCCCAAACTCGCTCTCTTCGCCAGCTTCGGTGTGGTCGGTGATGCAGCGACGTTTTTTTGGACAGGGATCTATTGTCCCGTCCGGTTTGCGTTTCTGGGGTGCGGTGGGGTCAAGGTTAGAAAGGAAGTTTTCGAGGTCGGCGAGTGCTTCGGGCGAGGGGTCCTCAGCATCAGAGGCAGATATCCGTAATTCATCATCCTCGTCGGCTGCGCTGTCGTCCTCTTCTTCGTCCTCCTCATCCTCAGGGTCGTCTCCGCCCTCGCCTACGCCTGAGTCTTCTGCTCCTTCCCGCTCATCTTTGGCTTCTAACGCCCTGTCCTTTGTCTGCACATCTTGGGACTTCTGGTCGGGCTTCGGAAAGGGGTCGCCATCGTTCTCCACATCCGCACGACCGTCGAAAACATCAAGGGCATCAAAGAACTCGCCTGAAGCTTGTTCGTCCATTTCCTCATCTTCGTCCTCGTTTTCTGAAACAGGTCGAGAACCCTCCGACTGAGCATCAGAGTGTTCATTGAGATCGACCTCCTTTGCCACGAGTCGTTTCCTGTTCGAGGGCCCTTGTCTACGCACGGTGCCTGTCTTGGTGCCCTAAACGAGGACAACCGTCAACGATGGATGCAAATGACGAGAGACATCACATCCACACCTTGTGCACGAAGGCTGAACCTGCAAAATCCTCCTTGTCGCTCTCCTCGAATGCATTATCACTGTCGATTTCCTCATTGTCCTCGCTGTCCACTCGCCCGGCCCCATCCTCGTCCTCGTCCTCTCGCAACAACCTCTCACGGAGCCTCTCCATTGCTTCTTGGCCTATCCCACAGAGGTCCATCTCGTCGTCTGAACCGTCCCGTCGACCTTTGATTTCGCGACGGTCCAGCGTGAGCGCAACTTTTGCGCGACGGACTCTCGATGGGGCATATTCGTACACGTCGTTGATGGCGCGCGCTTTTCCTTTGCCTTGAGCATGGGTCTTCCGGCGTGCTCGATCTTGGAGTTTGCTCGAGGATGGGTTGGCTTTTCGATGTGCCTTTGACGTTCTGATGTCTCTGGTCATGATGATGGAGGAAAATGAGGCAGCCCGGCAGATACCGTCCACCCAAATTCAGAAGGTAGTATAAGCTACACATGGATGGTGCAAGAGTACTTCTATAACTTCTTGAACAATAAGGGTGGTAGGAACTATCGCGTCGGGTTCAGAGCCGCCGTCGCTACTCCAACATCTTCCCAAATTTTTTCCTGCCAGAAAACTTGAATTTCCGGTACTGTTGGTGCGATCCAAGAACCTGGAAGTACTACTCAGTCATGATTACCAGCCCCGATCCCGTCATCACTCAACTGACCTGAACCCCCAATGACTCGCGAAAAGCATACTTTGCTCGTTCTATTCCTAATTCGAGGAGGATAGGCGTTTGTCACCCTCAGGCTTGCAGCCCTGGACTGGAAAGCTCGACCAATGCAATCATGTTCTCCCGGCAGCCCGTGCGACATCACGCATCTCATTTCTTTCTGAATTCCCCTCAAGCAACGTTACTATTCGTCTCTGACGAGGACATCTCGTCGGCCGCGTCATCATCGCTTTCGACCCCCGGGTTTCGCCTTCGAATGTCCCTCGCGTTACCTTGGGTGGACGGCCCGCAACCCCGAAGTATAGCACAAGTGATGAAAAGGGTGACGAGGTTATCACCCCGAAACAGCATTGCAGACTGGGATTGGTCGGCAGCTAGGTGGCCGCAAGTTGACGAGTCGTCTCATCAGCACAATACCCTTGTGCCCGTCTCGAGCGTCCCGGACGACGACGCGATTTTCCGTCGCCGTCGAGGAGAAGGGGACTCTCCGACAGCAACACGCTCTGCATGCCTTTGTCACACACTAGCAGTGATGCTTTGCCCAAGGACCGTCCCAACGTCATCACGTCATGCGCTCGGGTTTGGCTCTTTCATTTCTTTCCCGGATTCCTTCGTGTAAGGCCATCTCGCAACGCGTTCGTATCCTTTTCACTCTTGGTTATCTCTTCTCCTGTTTTCTGTCAGTAGTGGTGTCTCTTCGCTCCGACCCTACGCGACCCACCATGCTGGTCTCTGGTCCAGGGTTCAATTCTTGGGATCCTATTTTTATTCGTAGATAGCGTGTCCCGTCGGGCACCACAGACTTGGTTGCGTTGTGCCTCGGCATCATAGTATTTGGATACAAATGGATGATCCCAATGTTTTATTTCCCCTCATGTCTTCCATTCGAAAGGGCGGACGTCGTGTCCGGAATGTGTACATCGAGTAGTGAGAATCGATCGCATCTACAATGCCTTGTGCGTGTTTGGCATGAAAAAACAAGACTTAGCTCTACCTCTCGCAGGAGGATGATAGGCATATGACGTGTGTTCCGCGGGGTGCCTGTGCCGCTTCGTCAGCCTGGGACCGTTTCTAAAACATTCTGACTGTCACTACTGTCCCGAGTCGTGTCACGGCGCACGTGCATCCTCCGTGGTGACAAGCGGGCGCTAAAACACGCATCTACACGTCCCCTCCGACTCGGGCTTGGCGGGTTATGGATGAAAGATGGCCGAGGTCAGGAAGAGGCTCCAGACGTCCGAGTGCACCAACGTATCACTGATCGACTGACGGGGCGACGGAAGGAGGTACGGAATGGACCGGTCATTGACTCAGAAAGTGGGATGGAGCGCCAAAAAAAGAGGTGAAGATGGACGGTAACGAGGATGTGGATGGTGCGCTCTTTATTGGTTGCCGTTCTTTACCACATGGTACCGGGATAGGTAGTACTGGCGCCTGACGACGACGCGCTAAGAGGGCAAGGCAGACCGCTGCGAGTGTAAGCTGTTATGAGGTATATTGTCGGCGGACCGTAAGCGATAAATGAACGCAAGCACATAGTATAAACTTACGCTGGCGGTTTTAGTGGAGGTCGACGAAAGGGAGGAGTAAGCAGGGATGGAGAACCGACAATTCCCTCTAGTCCCGAGTTCCGATGCTTCAAGTCGATCTGTCTGATGCGTCCCTCCGGGTACTTCAGCGGCCACCGCGGTCACAAGTCGCGAGGGATGCAGTGATAGAGGACACCTGACGGATGTACATACAGGATTACCAATGAGAGGGGAAAACCACTGGAAAGTAGAGTTGGGGGCCAAAAAACACAAGGTCAATACTCACCCTGCACAGTTCTGTCATCATACAGGCTGCCTAGCAACTCTTGTTGCCATGGCGGCCACTGTGGTCATAGTCGCACCCATTACTGTGCCCTCAATCATAATCCATGATCATGATCGTGCGAATGATGACTGTCGCGTGGCTGCAGATAGAAGGTCGCGCAACTACGTCACAGATTCAGATGATATCCCTACAGAGGTGAACACACGACCAAAGCATTTCGGGGTCCAGGCGTTGGTGTCCGGTACGCCAACGTCGAGGCTAACATTCCAACGACAATCAGTGTGATCAAGAGAATCGAAAATACCCCCACATTACCTATTCAACCTTGACGCAACTGTACCCGTGATTTATTGTGGTAATGGCAGCATCCGCTCCCTCGACGGTTCCATGGTGGGCCCACGATATTCGCGAGCGTGAGAGTCTTACCTAACGGACGTCTTCTTGACCTCTAGCGTCGGTGGCCCACCCCGGAGGCGCAGACCCAAGAAGGAACGCAGGCAAAGGAAAGACACACACAGCCAGTTTGGGGGAGCGGTCTGTTCAGGATCGGGCGGACCGACTCTTTGACTTGGGCCCAAGACGTGGAGGTTGTGACCTCCATCGCGACCGTTGTGACTCACCATAAATTAAACCAAACGAACGGAGCGACAGTATTTTCTAATGGTGTAAAGAGTGGGGTAAAGAAGAAGGGAGAGAGGTACCCTCGGCCATCGCGTCCAGGGTTCTTCACTCGGCTGGAGCATTGGAGAAGTTCGCCATGGCGGTCACGACCGGGGGCCCGATCATCGATGTTCCAGCTATGAGGTGGACCACCGTTTATGCCGGCGTCTGCTGGCATGCTGGTCCTGGAGGGCGCAATGTGTTGAGTGTTCCAAGCTGAAGAGAAATGAGACGACACGGTAAAAGTGCATCGTGGAGCTTGAACGCATGATAAAGCAAATATCATTGTCGATTTATCGGCGGTTGGGGAGAGGAGAGGTTTGGTGCATGCATAGGTGCTAGACCGAAGAGAGCAGGAGTGGAGAGAATTAGGCCAGTTGGTGGCATAGGATAAACGCCAGCCATGGCAGCAAAGGAACGCAAAAGAGATGCTGAAAGACCAACGTCGATTCAATCTGAAGTGCTGAAGCACGGTTGGACTTGGAGAAAACTTAGACGGTTATTTTATAATGTAGAAACCGTCGTCGGGGTTGATGGTGAAGACGTACTGTCACATCCGTTGTTGAGTGTCTTCGGCTGCCGCCGCAGACGTCGTGTGCTATCTGACACCTCTCTGAGCAGCGGACTCGGTACATCCCGGTGGTAGGATTGAGCGTGTAGGACGCTTGGATAACGATACAAGAGTATATTTACAGACGAAACGCTTCTCGAGGCCAGTCCCCACTGCGGGCATCCTCCAGGTCCGGATCAAGAGGGTCAGAAACCCTCAACGCTTCCACCTCATCTCTCGACGTCCAATGGTGCGAGGCCGGGTTTACGTCCCTGAAACGTCTCCGAGTTTTCCAAGCGGCAATGACGTAGTCTGCCGAGGTGTGGATGAATTCCGAACAGACATCCCAAATCTCGCGTGCGTGTGCGATGGTGAACTTGGGAAGCTGGTTGAAACCCGTCTGACGGAGTACGAAACGGTTGTAAAGAGTGCTCATCACGACAAATCCCATAAGGAGGATCAAGACTCTAATTCAAACTTCATAAGCTTAAGCACACGGCGAGTGAGGATCAAGACACACGAGATGGTCATAAAGACAATCAGTCCTCCGATGAAACCTTTTTCCCCGACCGGACATGCATACTGCAAGGTATGTTAACTGGAGGGTATTAAGGGATCTAGGCAACCTTACATGTGTCCGCCATTCGAATTCATAGTGGCAGGCTCTATCCTCTTCGGAGGGCCATTGAGCGAGAAGGACAGGTTTCCCTGTCATGATGTTACGTTAGCCGCCAGACAGGATCTCCTCACGTCAATATCAAACCTGCGGCATAAACAGACGTGTCGCACAGGAAGAGGATGGTGGAACTGCCCCGTTCGTTCTCCACACTAGTACATGGAGAACCCTGTGACTGGCGGAGCAACAAACCGCCATCTTTGACTTCCAGAGTCGTGTTCACGAGCCTGATCAGTCGACTGTTTGGTTAGAACACAGCGATATCGAGGACGGGCTTACCCAATTGCAAAATCACCGTGGTCTCTTCTAACGAGACCAGCAATATCGACTTTCCTCTCATCGAGCCTGGTGTTCCAAGGATCTGTGTGAACCCCTCCACATAGATTGAGGTACACCAAGTGTCCCCCATCGGTTCGAAACTGGTAGTCCTTGCTAAGACACGTTGAGTGAGCGCAGCGGGAGAGTTGGGAGGCCCGACTAACCTAGCTCTCAGAGGGTTCAGGTCGTAGTAGTTGTTGGCGCTGTCGTGCACCGTGCACGGCTTTTCTGCGGCAAGAACTGAGCCAGAGAGAAAAAGCGAGAGCACGAACCTCGCCAACATCCTGGGCGCTGGTGTGAGGGCGAATCGAATCGACCCCTCATTGGGAGGTCTCCACCCCGCTCACTGCCACAACCGATTTGTGCCGCACCAACTTGGTCCTCGACGACGACGATGGCCAGCGCTCTCCTACGTCGGCACCCTGTCCCACTAAGGCGCACCATTTTTCGCTCCTTTGCCACGTCCCTAGCGCGATGGCGGCCTGATGTCCAGTCCGCAACAAAGAATCCTTTCGACACCCACACCGTCGAGGACCTGCACGGCATGCCCGCAGCAGAAATACTAGCAGAAACCGGAACACGTGCAGACACAAAGTTGAGACACTTTACCGGTGCGTTTTGTGATGTTTCGTCCTTCCGCTGATGTGAGTGCTGGCGGATAGTCAACTTTGGGTGAGTGTTCCACGACTCTCCCGAGCACACGTTATTCAGAGTTCCCAACAGTCCTCAGCATCCCGCTGCCCACGGTGTGCTGCGCATGATTCTGGAGCTCAACGGAGAGGAAATCCTTAGGACTGACCCTGTGCATTTCCTCTCCATGATGAACCGTATACCCATCTCATACTCATTCACAGCACATTGGTCTCCTTCACCGTGGCACGGAAAAACTCATCGAATACAAAACATACACGCAAGCACTCCCTTACTTCGACCGTCTCGACTATGTCTCCATGAGTTCGTTTCGTTCTTACTGATAACATGGCAACTGAGAATTGATTGGCTCTCTGCAGTGACTAACGAACTCTGCTACACCCTTGCCGTAGAGAAACTTCTCAACATAGAAGCACCCGAACGCGCTAAATGGATTCGGACTATGTTTGGCGAAATCACCCGAATTCTCAGTCGTGAGTGGATCTAGGCTTCCGTCTTGATCGTTGATGACAAGATACTTGTTCAGACCTGATGGCGGTTCTCTCACATACTATGGATGTTGGAGCTCTTACGCCTTTCCTCTGGGGTTTCGAGGAGCGCGAAAAACTCATGGAGTTTTATGAGCGTGTCTCTGGTGCTCGCCTTCACGCTGCATATATTCGCCCAGGTGGTGTTGCTTTTGACATTCCCCATGGCCTCCTCGAAGACATTCATAAATGGGCGACCCAATTCGGTTCACGCGTGGACGAGATCGAGGAAGTCGTGACCGGTAACAGAATATGGAAAGAACGGACGATCGGTATTGGTGTCGTGACTGCCAAAGAGGCTTTGGATTACAGTTTCTCCGGCGTGATGTTGCGTGGCAGCGGTGTTCCTTGGGATTTAAGAAAGATACAACCATATGACAAGTACGACGAGGTGTGGATTACATCCTCACTTCTGATCCGTTGCTGGATTATTTGACCTCCCGTCGTAGGTTGAGTTCGACGTTCCTGTGGGCAAGAACGGCGACTGCTATGATCGGTATCTCTGTAGAGTCCAAGAATTCCGTGAAAGTTTGCGCATCATTCACCAGGTACGTGTCTGTCTCCACCATTCTCAACCCTTGAGCGACATACAGTGCATGTATTAGTGTTTGAATAAGATGCCTACCGGTGCTATTAAAGTTGACGACAACAAGCTCGTCCCTCCTCCCCGCGCTTCCATGAAGGAGAGCATGGAGGCCCTCATCCACCACTTCAAAGTATGTTTCACACTTCCCCTTCATGCTGGTCACTGGTCACTAATATATGGACGGGATAGCTCTTCAGTGAGGGTTATTCTGTACCTCCGGGTGAGACCTACAGTGCTATCGAAGCACCGAAGGGCGAGATGGCGGTCTACCTTGTATCGTGTGTTTTCTCCTCGATCATCCCATTCTCGACGAGACCGACGAGTCGGATTACACAGAGATGGCACGAACCGTCCGTACAGATGTAAAATCCGTGCCCCCGGGTTTGCTCACTTGGCAGGTGCTGACTTCATGATGAGACGTGAGCCCCACTTCATATCCTCTCCTTCCCACTAGAGAAAGCTGACGGAATCTATTCCTCTTCTTCAGACGTAAGCAGCCCTAAATGAGTCCGTGAATAGTCGACTGACCGTCGTCCTCTTTGCTTTTAGCATATGCTCGCGGACGCCGTAGCCGTAATCGGTACGATGGATCTCGTGTTTGGGTGAGTGATTGCTTTTCGTGTATACGACAAAATGGGCTGATGACTGCCGCGCCGAATCTAGAGAGGTAGATCGATAGGATCACACATACACGATTGTCGTTGGATTTATTCACATCTCTGAATACCATGCTCCATCGACACGTTATAGTTTGTGGATCGTGCGGCATAGATGCTATGCTGGGTACGCGCGTACACTGTATGCGTGTTCAATGCGTCGACATCGGGTCGTGGTGCGATCACAACTACAACGTCGAGCGCACATACATCACATCCCAGGTTTTGTCGCCATTACATTTGTTATGATCTGGTCACACTCTGTCATAAACAGCTTTCACTGCGGCCCAGCGTCGTCAACCTCCATCGATTCTTCTTGCAACGGATCGAACTCTTTATAAATGCGCTAATAATCGAGTCAAGACAAGCTCGATGCACCGACGAATTTTCACACCCTGTAAATGACTTGCTCTCGCATGGGATTTACCACCGACCACCCAACGCGTATCTTCCTTTCGGGAAAGATTATCTTGTCGGCGTATTTCCTTGCAATGGTCTGAATTCGATCCTCATCATCTCCAACGAACACCAGATTCCATGAAAGTTTTGTCAGCTCATCCGGCAGGAACTCCCGTAGTCTCGACAAACCACCTGCTGGTGATGAGCGATGAGTCTTTGCGACAGTAACCTGAATCGCGAAGATCTCGTTCTCAGATATGAGCGCACTATCGATACCAGGGAAGTTCCTGTCACAGGGAACCCGGTAGAATGGACGTGCCGTGGTCGAAAAAGTGAGTTGAGTGGACAAAGTGACGATAGGCGCCGATGATAGTTTCTGCATCGTGCTACCTCGCGACTTCGATCCAGTCCAGTGGCACCGTATCTCCTTGTTTTCCCGCGGAAAAGAAGCTGTGGAACCAGGATTCATAAATGTAACCAGCAGCCTGGCGAGTTTCTGCGGGTTGACTCAAGGCCTTGAAGAACTGCAGCTTCGTGGCTCCGTCCTCCTGTTGGAGACCCTCTGGTAGGAAGGTGCACAGAGTTTGTGTCGGCACGACGACGCAAGGCTCCACATAGCGGATTGTCCTTGGCCGAATGAAATAGAACGACGGCGCGGAAATATCGTGGACATCGCACAGTTGTGCCTTCATCAGCATCGTTCCGCATTCCCGGATAGCATGCGATGCATGTGTGCGATATCTAGTCTCAAACTCGTCATCAGGTTCAGGATAGAACTCCAGTAGTGTCCGGGGGACACCACCCAGCAGTTTGGTCATGCGCTCAACATTCGGTCGTAACAGGACGCTGGTCATCTCGTCGGCTCTCCCCAAAATGAAGCGTGCGTCACTCACGCACGCTTCTTGACTTCCTCAGAGGACCAAACGTCCATGACAAAGCGACTAGCGCCAGCTTGTTTACTCCACTCCTTCCAACGTGAGGGCTCCGGAGAGGTCGTCTGAATAACTCGCACATGGTCCTGAAGACGCGTGAAGCCGGAGTACGGGATCAGGGTGTCCTGGTTACTGTCACAAAGCACCCAGACGGGAGACGGGTGATTGAGCAGCGGGTCACGTTATAAATGTCAACACCTTCGTTACTAAATAAGGCGTAGAAAGGTTGGTTCCCAAGTGGCAGTTGTAATGCGATGACACGTTTCTGGCCGAGAAAGTGCACGATGAGATAGATGAGGAAGAATGTTTTCCCTGCGGAAATGAAACAAGCATAGAGTTCAAGCTCGATGGG
>JBBPKC010000218.1:0-34852 GCA_038089055.1 Tylopilus aff. balloui
GGGTTGGAGGTCTGAGAGTTGAAGGTCTGAGGGTTGGAGGTCTGAGGGTTGGAGGTCTGAGAGTTGAAGGTCTGAGGGTTGGAGGTCTGAGAGTTAGAGGTCTAAGAGTTGGAGGTTTGAGGGTTGGAGGTCTGAGGGTTGGAGGTCTGAGGGTTGGAGGTCTGAGGGTTGGAGGTCTGAGGGTTAGAGGTCTGAGAGTTAAAAGTCTGAGAGTTGGAGGTCTGAGGGTCAGAGGTCTGAGAGTTGGAGATTTGAGAGTTGGAGGTCTGAGGGTTGGAGGTCTGAGAGTTGGAGGTCTAAGGGTTAGAGATCTGAGGGTTATAGAGAGGAGAGAGGGCGTCAAGCCCTCAATGAAGATCACAGGAGAATAAGAGAAAGATAGACTCAGTTGTCTATGTTGATATTTGAACTGAGGTCTACAGGTAGTAAACTATAGTGTTTTCTATACAGGGGGAGAGCTAGATGACTAACTTTGGAGTTAGAGTAAAGTAAGTACCAGAAGTGTCAAGTGTTGGCTCTACTGAGTTGGAGCCTCAGGATCATGCTCCAAGTAAGCAATGACATTGGAGTAGTTCTAATACCAAAGGATGAAGTGTAAGAAAGTATGAGTAGTCCAAAAGAATAGGAATGGAGGCAAATGGAAAATGAAAATCAAAGAAATTTACTAATGTAAGTCCAGAAGAAATGGGTGAAGCTATCATATCCCGGAACTCCAGAGTCTAACTCCAGACATTCCAGGTCTATGTTAGGAGTGAATTGACTAAGTCCTGTGCAACTCCAGAACTCTGGAGTTGAGATAAATGGGGTGTTGGCTTCACTTTATGTGATGCGCCCTTGCAACAGAATTATACCCTGGGATTTCGGCCAGAAGGGTCGAAGGTTGGAGGTCCAGAGGTCTGAGGTCCAGAGGTCTGAGGGTTGAAGGTCTGAGGGTCAGAGGTCTGAGGGTCAAAGGGAGGAGAGAGGGCGTCAAGCCCTCAATGAAGATCACAGAAGAATGAGAGGAAGATAGACTCGGTTGTCTATGTTGATAGTCTATGTCGATATTTGAACTGAGGTCTACAGGCAGTAAACTACAGAGCTTTATATATGGGGGGAGAGCTAGATGACTAACTCCAGAGTCGGAGTAAAGTAAGTACTGGAAGTGTCAAGTATTGGCTCTACTAAGTTGGAGCCTCAGAATCATGCTCCGAGTGAGCAATGACATTGGAGTAGTTCTAATACCAAAAAATGAAGCATATGTAGTTCAGAAGAATGGGAATGGAGGCAAAATGAGAAATGGAAGTCATAGGAATTTACTAATGTCAGTCCAGGCAAAGTGAACAAGAGAGAAAAGTGGAAAAGAGTCTGGAGTTATGCTGGAGTATGTCCAGAGTGTCTAGAATTGGGCTTTGAGGCCCGGATATGACAGTATCCCCCTCTTAGGCCTGAACCCTTGAAGGCCCTTGAGGTTCATGTGGTACTGTTGAATGATGGAGTTGAAGAAAATGGAGTGGAGGCAGTAAATGAAGGCGTGAAGGAGGAAGATGAGGAAGATGACATTGGAATGGTGAAGGTGACGGAGTTGGCATTGGATAATAGTGAAGGTGGAGGCATTGGCGATGGAGGAGAAGGAAGCTGGGAAGGTAGAGTTGGCATGGATGACGGTGGATAACAGAGAAGGGAAAGAGGACGAAGAGAACGAGGATGAGGAAGTGTAATAGATACTTTTGTGAATGTTAACAAATTTGACAGGTCAAGCAGAGTGAGGTCCGGGCTTCTCCAGGTACTGGAGATGGAAATCTGCGACCAGCTCTGAAGTGTGACCTAGTTTAGTTGCAAGTAACCATGAAGTTTCTTCATTTGTCCCTTCATATCTGGACCACCACACCAAATATAGGAGTTTGCAGTTCCATTGCCTATGATCTATCTTTGAGTCAAGGATTTCTGATATCTCATATTTCAGTTCACCATCAATCTCAACTAGGGGTGGAGGTGTCTGCGTGCGACTCGGAATGGTATTAGGGGTTGCAGATTCTAGTTGAGAAACATGGAAGACCGGATATATGGACTTCATGTTCTCTGGAAGCCAGAAGGTATACGAAACTGTGCCAGCTTGAGCTATGATTTTATAAGGACCTAGATTTTTCTTAAAGAGCTTCTTGGAGGGGCATGTGGAGTGGAAGTATTTTGCCTTGACGAAAACCTGACTGCTGACTCTGAAGTCCGGTGCCAGAGTTTGCTTGGTGTCTGCGGGTCCTTGATATCGCTGCTGTGCTAGGGCTATTTCTTTATGGAGAAGGCTATGGAGGGAGTTAAGGTCGATGGAGTATTCTCGGGCTTGGGCAGAGGTGAGGTCATGCTCAGGATGAACAGAGATGTTCGGATGATAACCTTTATTGGTGAAGAACAGGGAGACACTGGTGGTAGCATTCGGAGCATTGTTGTAGGTAAACTCTGCAAGGGGTAGGAGCTTGGACCAGTTGTCTTGCTGGTAGTTGCAATAAATCCGAAGGTACTATTCTAGGGTCTGATTCATTTGCTCTGTTTGTCCATCACCCTCCAGGTGGTAACCGGAGGTGAAGTGAAGTTGGATATCTAAGGCTTTCCTAAGTGAGTGGAAGAAGTGGAAGACAAACTCTGAGCCTTGATTGGAGGTGATGTGCAAGAGAACTCCATGCTTGGAGAATATGTGGAGCAGGAATAGTTTTGCTAACTCCAGAGATGTTACCTTGTCATCAGTCGGAATGAAGATGCACTGTTTGGACAATCTGTCCACAACTACAAGGATGGTGGTATATCCGGAGGATAGAGGGAGTTGTTCAATAAAGTCCATGGAGATTGAATTCCATGGCTTCTCCGGAATGGGGAGTTGTCTCAGGAGCCCATAGGGCTTATGTCTGGGGACCTTGGTGCGTGCACAGGCTGTACAGGAGGAAACATAGTCTTTGACAAAGATCCAAATGCCTGGCCAAGTATATTTGCGGCAAATGGTCTCTAAGGTCCAGTTTTGTCCGAAGTGTCCGGAGAGCAGATGGTCATGTTTGTACCAGAGGACTCGGAGGCAGAGGTCATCTGCATCCAGGACATAGATGCGATTATCTAGACAGAGGTAGCCTTTGGAGTCTACAGTCCAGCAGGAGTCAGAGAATTCGGAGTTGGACATGTAAATGGATGCTAAGGGATTGGAGGGGAGTGCAGACAGGATATTTCTGTGAAGGGACTTGATGTCAAACAGCATACTGGCCCAGAGGACCAGAGTCACTAAAATCGTTGCCCTGAGGAACAACACAAGCTATTCTCGGGTGAATATGGGATGGAAGTTCTAGGGGTTTATGAGTGCATAGTCTCTATCCCTTTTTTTGGGGTAGATATCCCAGCGTCTAGTGAGGGAGTCAGGTTTTGCACCCAGGCATCCAGGGCAGAAGCGGATGACCATATTGAACTGCGAGAGGAACTCTGACCACTGGGCTTGTCGCTGGGTCAGAAGTTTGGTGGTTGTGAAGTATTCCAAGTTCTTGTGGTCCATGACTACATCAATCGGAGTTCCAGAGCCTTCAAGGTAGTGTTGCCAAGTCTGGAAGGACTTGTGGATGGCAAGCAATTCCTTGTCATGGGTGTCATAGTTGAGTTCTAAAGTGGAGAGAGTACAGGAGTAGAAAGCTATGGGGCAGATTTCATCATCTGGACATTGGATGGAAAGAATGCTGGCGATGGCATAGTCAGAGGTGTCTGTCTTGACGATCAAAGGGGAGTTGGGGATCCAATGGGATAGGATAGGGGTGGAGGTGAAAGCGTCCTTAAGGTGCTGGAAAGTGAAGTGACAGGCGTTGTCAAAATTCCACGGAGTACCCTTTTGGGTGAGGCAGGTGAGCAGAACGACAAGTCTAGAGTAGTCAATGATGAATCTCCGGTAGAAATTAGTGAATCTGAGGAAAGACTGTATATCTCGGACCTTCTGGGGTTTAGGCCAATCAATGATGGCCTTCACCTTTTCTGGAGACATGGAAAGTCCAGTCGAAGAGAGTCAATATTCAAGATACTCGGTGAAGTCAGTGTGGAATTCGCAATTTTCGGGTTTGGCATAAAGTCTATGTTTTTAGAGATGTCGAAGTACTTCCTGGACATGCTCTTTATGTTTCACGCAGTCTTCGGAGAAGATGAGGATATCGTCCAAATAGACGATGACAGAGACATCAAGGAGATCTGCAAAGATAGAGTTGACAAACTGCTGGAAAGCTGCAAGGGCATTGGTGAGACCAAATGGCATGACAAGCCATTCAAACAATCCATAGCGTGTCCGGAAGGATGTCTTCCACTCATTTCCAGCAGCAATGCGGACTGGGTGGTATGCATGCTGGAGATCAAGCTTGGTGTAAATCTGAGTGTAGCTTGGAGTGTCCAGGAGGTCAGAGATGCAGGGGAGTGGATAGCGGTCATTTTTCGTGATCTTGTTAAGTCTACAGAAATCTACACAAAGGTGGAGTGAACTGTCCTTTTTGCAGACGAAGAGTACCAGAGTGGCATAAGCAGAGTTGGATGGGCAGATGAATCCCATGGAGAGGTGTTCGTCAAGAAACACTTGGAGGGACTCAAGTTCGGATGTGGACAGGGAATAGGTAGTTCCTATTGGTGGAGATATTCCTTCTTCCAATTCAATCCTTAGGTCGAATTTGCAGTGCAGGGTGAGCTTGAATGCCTTGCCTTTGCTGAATACATCTGTGAAATTGTGATACTCCAGAGGAACTCTGGAGAGATCGACTGGTTTGGAGTTGGTAGAAATGGAGCAGAGATTGCTTTCCTGCGGGCGGAGTGACAGAGCAAACTGCACTAAGCCCTCGAGACGACAGGCAAGTGTGAAGACAGGAGCACTAATGAGTGCTATAGATTGTACCTTGCAGTCATAGGTATGCGGTGAATCGGGGTTGGAGTCAGCCGGAGGAATGAGTTCTGAAGGCTGTGAAGTTGAGCTCAGGTTTGCTAGCATGGGATGCTTGGAAGCTCGGAATGAGATACTGCTCATAACCCAATCAATCAACAGATTGTAGCGGGTGAGCCAGTTGTGTCCTAGAACAATAGAACAAGAACTATCTAGCAGAGTGATATAAAATGTCGTTGGAGTGATATCACCAGTCAAAAAACGAATGGAGAGATCAATGGCTTGAGTCACGGAGGAATTCGAGGTGCCATCAAACAAATGGAGGGATAGCAGAGAGACAGAGTAGGCTGAAAGTCTGTTCTTCTTCACAAATGTCAAATCTATGAAGAAATCGGAGGAGCTGGAGTCTATTAATGCAGGGAAAGGAGGGATGTTCTGGGAAACTAGGGAGATGGAGGGCAGGAGTGATTTCGGAGTTGAGAGAGCAGACGTGTTGAGTCGGATCTTCTTGGGTGCACAGGAAGAGACAATGCAACCTCCAGTTCATGCGGAGCCATGGAGGTCATGGACTATTTTTTTGCCTTGGCAGAGGCCTCTAGTTTGGTTTCCAGAGTTTTGGTTGTGGCAGCACAGCCTTTGGTTGAGTGAGAGAAAGACTTTGGGCATTCCTTAGCCTTGTGTCCTGCTTGGCCATAGAACATGCAAAGGTCACCATTAAAGCGGCG
Organism: Tylopilus aff. balloui; assembly: GCA_038089055.1. Lineage (NCBI taxonomy): Eukaryota > Fungi > Basidiomycota > Agaricomycetes > Boletales > Boletaceae > Tylopilus > Tylopilus aff. balloui. Next base: position 5,584 of record JBBPKC010000218.1, read on the forward strand.
CTTGCATTTAGCTGCAGTGAGCTTACCATCTTCCTCAAGCTTGGACGATAAGTCTGGTTTAGGAGAAGTGAAGGCTCTAGAGTTGTTGGAAGTGCTGGCGGACTTCCCTTGGGAATCCTTGGGGGTGCTGGAGGAGCCAGCGGAGGAGGTGTGGGTTTTGTCAGATGTCTTGGAGGTGTTGTGAGAAGGCTTTGCCTGGCAGTTAATCTCAGACTTGTGCTCCCAATAGTGCGTGTCGATGGCATGGGCGAGTTGGCAGAGTTCGGAGAGCGTGGGGAATTTGCCAACTCACAAGATTTCATCTTTGATGCAGTCCAGAAGGCCATTGTAGAAATGGTGCTAAAGAGCGCCTTCTCCATAGCCCTAGACTTGCGAAGCTATCCTATTAAATTCCACCACATATCTATTAATCCTTTGACCGTCCTTCATCATCAAGTGGTCTAGTTGGTACTCCGCATCTCCAACAGGGTCATGCAGTCCAAAGTTGGTCTGCAATTCCAGGACAAACTCCCTGAAGTCGTCTATCCAAAGGGGACGGAGTGTGGGGTTTTCCATCTGGAGAAGGTCCGGTTCGAACCATTCCAACACTATTCCCTTTAGATATGACTGGGCAAATGTGACCTTGGCATGGTCAGAGGCGAAGGCTTTCGGACGGTTTTGGAAGTTTAATTTGCATTGGACTAGGAAAACCTGGAGTTTGTGAGGATCTGTTCTGTCAAACTGATCTGGTTTCCAGACTTTTGTCCATTGCGAGGGTTTAGAGGATTTTTTTCTTGAAGAGTGGGTGAGAACCTGGATAGCACTTGCCAGGTTAGTGAGCATGTCTCACAGGATGCGTTCTTCTTCGTTAGATGAATCAGGGTCAAAATCATCTGCTAGGAGGTTGGAGTCACTGGGAGGATTGTCTCCAGGTCTGTCCGGATCTATTAGATTGACATGGATGCTAGGAGTATAAAAACTAGAGGGGTTGATAGGGTTGCCAATGTCTGTGAGCTCTTCAATGTGTGCTCCGGGTGAAGGGGATCACGAAGGCCAGTGTGCTTGAGACACGGACGGAGTGTGCTAACGAGTGGAGAAGCTAAGAAATTGTTCAACGAGGTCAGGGGCATGATGGTTGCTACTTAAGGCATTGAGAGAGTTCTCGATAGCCCTTGCACACGACCATGTCATGCAGATCGACATGGTTGGGGATTCCAATGCAAGTATGAGTTCAAATATACTATTAGGAGTGAACTGACTAAGTCCTGCACAACTCCAGAACTCTGGAGTTGAGGCGAATGGGGCGTTGGCTTCACCTTATGTGGTGCGCTCTTGCAATGGAATCACGTCCTGGGATTTCAGGCAGAAGGGTCAGAGGTTGGAGGTCCAGAGGTCTGAGATCCGGAGGTCTGAGGGTTGAAGGGAGGAGAGAGGGCGTCAAGCTCTCAACGAAGATCACAGGAAAACAAGAGGAAGATAGACTCGGTCGTTTATGTCGATAGTCTATGTCAATATTTGAACTGAGGTCTACAGGCAGTAAACTACAGAGCTTTATATATGGGGGGAGAGCTAGATGACTAACTTCGGAGTCGGAGTAAAGTAAGTACCGAAAGTGTCAAGTGTTAGCTCTACTGAGTTGGAGCCTCAGGATCATGCTCCAAGTGAGCAATGACATTGGAGTAGTTCTAATACCGAAGGATGAAGCATATGTAGTTCAGAAGAACAGGAACAGAGGCAAAATGAGAAACGGAAGTCATAGGAATTTACTAATGTCAGTCTGGGCAAAGTGAACAAGAGAGAAAAGCAGAAAAGAGTCTGGAGTTACACCGGAGTGTGTCTGGAGTATCCAGAATTGGGCTTTGAGGCTTGGATATGACAGTCTACTTCAACATAACTCTAGACTGTTTCGTGTTTCCTTTGTAGTTAATACACTTGGATCTATATATTATTAACTTACCATGACTCCATTGATTACTCATCTCCTTACATTCCATTTCTTACTTAGATATCAGTGCTTGTCTAGAAGCACAGCTCCAAGGCTGTGCTCCAGAATCATTTTCCCTCTAACCTCTCCAATACATACTTTTTTCCAATTCTGGACTTAGTCATCTGATTCTCCTCCATATATAAACTCCATACTTTGTACCATATCTCCTTAGTTTGAATATCGAGATAACTACTCCTCCAGAACTTGAGGTTCTCCCAATCAAACTCCTTAAGTCGTTGCATAACTTAAGCTCCGATATATCTCTGACCTCTGACCTTCTGTCCATAAATCTGGGACACAGATCCCTTGCAAGGGTGCACCACATAAGGTGAAGCTAAAGTCCTACTCCTCTGACCAAACTCTGGAGTTCTGCAGTTACACCTGAAGTTCTCTCTACCCATCTGGCCATAAAGTTTAACAGGAGCAGAAAACAGAAAATAGTCTGGAGTTATACCAGTGTTTGTCTGGAAGATCCGGAGTTGGCTTTTGAAGCCTAGGATATGACACTCACTCCTCATCCCCAGTGGACACACCCCTACAAATCCCATCTTCACTATATCATTGTCTCTCACCAACCCCCAGTCCAGATTGATTCCCACTCTATATTGAGTCCAAGGCTACCTTCTTACAGGACAGACTTCGATTCATCCTCTCATCCCCTACTCAAGTTCTCCCCCTATATTTCTCTTTCCCCACTTTCATTACCACAGCTAATACCCAATGCTTTCACTGCCAAGGTGTGGGTCATATACAAATCTTTTGCCCTTGATACCAATGCAGCCATTGTTATGACTATGTGCCAGGATATCTACTGGCTCAATGCCTCCACACACAGTGTATACTCTGTGACCAATGGGAACATGGTGCCCTTGTCTGTAATCTTGCCATTGATCAAATTCCTCATGACATTGGACACATTCTTTACTCTCATCCTAATCGATCTGGTCCCAAGGAAATGAGACTTCGCTTCTACTTGGACGAGGAAGAGGAAGAGGCATAATGGTCTCAAACCAGGGGTTCAAGTGTATAAAGAGGATAATGTTACAATTTTTCATATCACTAAATATCTTTTCCTCTTCATCTTTGTCATGGAAGTATGGTTTCCCTTCAATTCACTTTGCTTTGAGTATATGTTACTCATATTATGGGATTAGAACTTCTCATTGTCCATTCTCTAATCACCCAAGTACTTTTCCCTACACTGATCTCAGTTCCATGCTCGTCCTTTGCTTATTGACTTCTATCAATTAGTAGTTGTCCACTTTCTTGGAACCTTTTGGAACTTGCTCCGTATCTATTACTAATCAATGTTCCAGTATCTTCCATTGATTAGCCATATCCCTAAGCCTTCCTCTATTTAAGTTATCATCCTCTCAATATATACCCTCATGTTTAGTCTATGCAAATACACATAGCCTTTCTGTCACTCATCATCCTTTGTGTCTACTTCAATGGAACGTTCCCTTGAAGTCCTCATCATCGGGAGATTCTCTTTTTCTCTTGACCTCAGTCATATTGAGTAGTTAAAATGATATCTATTTGTGAGTGCCCCACTCAAGACAACCTTCCTATGCTCCCCACTTGCGTGTAACACTCATTGTACATTTGAGGCCCTGACATAAACCCATTATAATAGCACTTCCCTTTCCAGTTGCTCCTGAGCCTCCAGTATGATGGTTTGACAAGGATATGTACAGTTATCTGCAAGATGTTCAAATTAATTACAAATTCTGTAGTGATGGCAATGATAGAAATGGGCTGAGTAATCCTAGTGAGAGCAGAAATCACATTGGATAGTGAGGCACTGAGAGTGATAGTGTCCCAGTGTGTAGTTATAGCAAGTGGTGCATTTATATTGGGAACAGTGGATATAGAGGTGGTCTCTATTATGACATTGAAAACAAACAATGTCTAGAATAGCAACAGGGATGGTCTGTGCAGGGTAAAGTGAGAGGACCTGAGTGGGTGAGATGAGAATAAGAGGGTAGCCTCCAGAGCTGTCATATAAAGCATTGTGGGATATGATATAGAGGGAATTAGATAAAGTGTTGACATCAACAAAAGAGTTCTGAATGATAGGAGGTGATGGTGGTACTGGGAGGGCAACAATGGGGGATGAGGGTTAAGTGTGCTTGAGATACTCCAATTTCTGGAGTTTATGGAGGGTTTAGAACAGGGACCTGAAATAGAGGAAAAGAAGAATCAATTCTATGGTATGAATGTAATGGTCAAAACCTTGGTTATGTAGAATGTCTAATAACTTGGTCATGGTAGCATGAATTGGTGAGAGAACAATGGTAAGATCAGTGGGCTGGTTGCCTAGACATATAGCAGTCAAAGCAACTGTGGCTAGCTAGGATTGAAGATAAAATTGGGGCACAAGGTGTTCCCCTTGCATTCCATGGCATGCTCAGTGATGTGAAGCAAATCAGAAGAAAGAAGAATATGACCATAGAGAAGATGATGGTGTTTAATAGGTAAAGTGAAGGGATCAATAGGATAGATAATGGTACAAAACATATGAGATGTTGGGGAATAGTCCACCCTGATTAAGACTGGGGATGAGAGCTAAGTGGATGGATTAAAGGGGGCTTGGGACATGGTTTTTGATGCAAGCAGCGGATGGACAACAAAAGGAGATAGGAAATAATAGGGGTAAAGGAAAGGGGGAGAGTTTTCATGCTTTTGGGTGAATGGCAAGGAAGAAGAGGGTGGCAATAACATTAATGGCAATAGAATATATGAGGGCAGTAATCAAGAAGGGGAGCATGGTAACCAGCAGATCTAGAGATGGCAAGCTTGTTTATAAGCAAACAAGATTCACTTGGCATGAGCTAGTTAGCTTTGGGTTCCCAGGTATTTTCTGATGAAGGATACCCTTTCCACTTGGTCAGGTACTGCCAATGAGTGGCAGTGCTCCTGTGTGTGATGATCTTTTTACCTCATACTTCTCCTCATTTTCAATCAGATCTAGGGAAGATTTGAGAAAATTGGGGCCATGTACTGAAGTCTCTCTGTAGGGAGTTAGTAGGGATGTGTGAAAAACATCATGGATCTTCCACATAGATGGGAGGTGAAGCTTGTAAACTATAGGGCTTAGTATGGAAACAATGGGGAAGGGTCTGTACCATTTGGGACTTAATTTGGGAGCTGCAGATTTGAGATGGAGATGTTTAGCCTTCAGCCAAACTTTATCCCCAATCATCCAAGGTTTGAAATGTGAGGTGATTCATTATTTCATGAGTAGTTGTACTGACTCATGAGCTGTGGATGTTTTTTTTCTGGCTTTTTCTAGCCATGATAGTTGGATATTGAGAGCAGATAGAAATGTATTTGGATGAAGTGTGGGATAAGCTCTGGGTTTGTATCCTAGAATTAGTGAATATGGCAATGTCTTAGTGATAGAATGAATGGTGGAGTTGTGGTGAAATTCAGCTAGGGGAAGGAGCTGTAGCCATTCTGTGGGATTGTCAGTGTAGAAAATGTAGAGATATATTTCCAGTTCTTGGTTGACCCATTCTGTTTTGCTGTCAGTCTATAGGTGGTAGGTAGAGGATAAGCAAAGGTCATACTAGAGGAGGCAAGCTAGTTCTCTGGCAAATGTCAATGTGAACTGGGGTCCTTGATCTGAAATACAAATCTCATGGAGACCATATCTGGGGAATATATGTTGTAAAAATAGTTTGGTGACTCCTGCTGCAAAGATCAATTTAGAACAAGGAATGAAATTTACCCCCTTTGTAAGGCCATGGTCTACCACAATCAAGACTAAGTCAAGACTATGAATGGGAAGTAGGCTAGAAATGGGATCAATGGAAATCTGTTGAAAGGGATGAGTGGTAAAGGAGAGAATGGGTTGAAGGGATGGGCAGGTAGGGTGGATATTGGGCTGTTGGCAGACAGCACAACACAAGATATAATTATGAACAAAAGTGGATAAGCCAGGTTACCAATAATCTTTTTCAAGGGAAGATTTTGTGTGGAAGAAGTCCATGTGTCCCTCCATCAAGGAGCCATGAAGGAAGACAACCAGGTCATGTCTTGCAGCTAGGAGAACATACCAGTGGATCTAGAGATGGCAGGCTCATTTATAAAGCAGATAAGATTTACTTGGCATGAGCTAGATTTGCTTCTAGTTCCCAAGTATTTTCTAATGATGAATAACCTTTCTACTCTGTTAGATACTGCTGTTGGGTGGTAGTGCCTCTATGTGCAATGACCTTCTTTACCTCATATTCTTCTTCATGTTCTATCTAATCTGGGAGTGGTCATAGAAAGTTAGGGCCATATATGATAGTTTCTTTGTAGAGAGTTAGTAGTGAGATGTAAAATATATCATGAATTTTCCATGTTGGTGGGAGATGAAGTTTATATATCATAGGACTTAGTATGGAGGTAATGAAAAAGGATCTATATCTTTTTGGGCTTAGTTTCAGGGAAACTGATTTTATAACAATTTTTACCATTTATACAACAATCTCCCATGATCATCACTTGTGTCTGCCACAACTCCCACCAGACATGGTCACATGACCTATGACATCATACCACATGACCATGACAAGGCTATGGAAAGACCCCAGAGCCTAGACCACTGACATACATCTAGTGCATGTCATACCTCATGATTACAGCCATAAGGCTATGCAAGATCCCATTAGATCTTAACCATGATCTAACCCAGGTCCAGACCCAGACTCTATGACAAGGCATGAGTCATTTCTACTTTGCCTTCACTTCTATATGACTCATAGCCTATAACTCTATTTCCAATTATATCTTATATGCATACTATGCTATGCAAACCTATATATTGGCACTAATGAAGCATCATCACAGCCTCATCATAGCCTCACCCATGACTCACCTTCATTTCACATGCATAATATTATAGTTTTTCTTCTTTGTCCTGGTCTCTTTTTTCTTCTCATTGAACACCCAAACATATCTTCTCTTGCCTGCCCTTCTATTGAGTCATGGCTACTCACCCTATAGGATCAAGCATTTTCCTTATCTATGCTTGCCTCCTTACTTCCATTCTTCCATTCTTGATCTTATGTTGTGCCTTCATGGTATGCTCTATGTTCTTTTACTCTTTCAATGTCTCATTGCTTAGCTCATCATTCATTGGGATTCTACAACATTTCATCCCCTTTTGTGATTAGTTAAGCACATACCCTATATCTAGTTAAGTCTTATGCCTTGAGATGTATTTCTCACATTTTATCTATGCAATACAATGTAGTCTTAGATATTACCTATCATCCTCTATTCTTCACAAGACTAAGTTCTCAAACCTCCAGGAGATTGATCATCTTCTCACCCTAAGTCTTCATTATCTCTTGAGTAACTTAAGACAGCACCTCTTCATGAGTGCCCCACTCAAGTTGCAATCTCCCTCAACCCCCTGACTCTTGTGTATAACACATAGCCTATAGATCTTATATCCAATGGCATTTATCTCTCTTATCTATGACTCATCATGACTTACCATGACTACTAGATATAGTCCATGAAACTCACCTAGTCTCCCAAACCAATACCCTATATAGTAGAGATACCACAACATGTACAAACACATAGGATCTATATAAACCAGCAAGCTTAAGCACTAGAGTTACTAGCCTTGATCTCTTCTAGATTTCCTCTCAACCCTTTGTAATACCTTCCCTCTTCTAACTACCCTTGCTTGAGGCCCTCCTATCAAGCTCTCTCCACTAGTGATCAGTAGTCCACTACCTAATCCCTAGATAGGTTAGTTATAATAGATTTGAGACAAAAATGCTTTGCTTCTAGCCATATCTTATCTCCCAATTTCTGAGATTTGAAGCATAAGATGATCTATTGTTTCATGACTAGCTGTGCTAACTCATGAGTAGCTATAGCTTCTTTTCATGCTTTTTTAAGTTATGATAGTTGGACATTAAAAGCTAGGAGAAAAATGTTCAGGTGTAGTGGAAAGTAGGCTCTGGGTTTGTAACCTAATATCAATGAGTAAGGAAAGACATGGATGGTGGAATGAATGGTGAAATTGTGGTGAAATTTGGCTAGTGATAAAAGGTATAACCAATCTGTGGAATTATTAGTGCAAAAGATATATAAATACACTTTTAATTCTTGGTTAACTTATTTTGTTTCTCCATTGGTCTATGGGTAGTAAGCAGATGATAGGTGGAGGTCATATTGGAGAAGATGAGCCAGTTCTCTGGTGAATGCCAAGGTAAACTAAGGTCCCTAATCAGAGATGCAGGTCTTGTGGAGATTGTATCTAGGAAATATGTGTTGTAAAGCAACATTGGCTGCTGAGACCAATTTGAAACAAGGAATGAAAATTATTCCCTTTGTAAGGCCATGGTCAACCATGACCAAGATGGAATTAAGGAAGTGGGCAGGGAAAAGGCCAGAGATGAGATCAATGGATATTTGCTAGAAAGGGCAAGTAATAGAGGAGAGAATGGGTTGCAGTGAAGGGATGGTGGGGTAGATAATGGGTTTAGATTGCTAACCAATAGTATAGCTGCATATGAAATTATAAATGAAAGTAGCAAGGCCAGGCCACTAGTAATCATTTTTGAGCAAGACTTTAGTGCAAAAATATCCCATGTGTCCCTCTGTCAGGAAGTTGTGAAGGGAGGTGATGAGGTTATGTCAGGCTGCAGGGAGAATGTAAAGATAATGCTTGAAGAAAAGTCTTCCAGAGTTAAAATGCCAGTTTGTAAATATAGACTAGGAAAATAGCAGGGTATCTTGAGTGAGGTTAGCAAGGGCCTTGAGTACAAGGGGATCTGAATGGGAAGACAAGAGGATTTTGTTAGCTAATGCAAGATCAAGGGTATTGATAATCTGGGATTCAGGAAAAATGGAGGCATTAGTGTTGTTAGAAAAAATATTGATGTTATGATAATGGGAAAGTGTCATATTCTGGGCTTCAAAAGCCAACTCTGGACCATCCAGACGAACACCAGTATAACTCCGGACTATTTCCTATCTTCCACTCTATTCATTTCTTCCAGACTTACATTAGTAAATTCCTCTGACTTTCATCTTCCATTCCCATTCTTCTGGACTACTCATACTTCCTTATACTCCATCCTTCAGTATTAGAATTACTCCAATGTCATTGCTCACTCGGAGCATGATCCTGAGGCTTCAACTCAATAGAGTCGACACTTGATACTTCCAGTATTTACTTTACTTTGACTCTGGAGTTAGTCATCTAGCTTTTCCCCATATATAAGACACTGTAGTTTACTGCCTATAGACCTCAGTTCAAATATCAACATAGACAATCAAGTCTATTTCCCTCTCATTTTCCTGTGACCTTCATTGAGGGCTTGATGCCCTTTCTCCTCAGACCTCTAACCCTCAGACCTCCATACCCCAGACCTCCAATCTCTGACCCTCCACCTGAAATCCTGGGGTACAATTCCATTGCAAGGGCACACCATATAAGGTGAAGCCAATGCCCTGTTTATCTCAACTCTAGAGTTCCAGAGTTGTGCAGAACTTAGTCAGTTTAGTCTTAACAGAAAGGGCATTTGCAGAAGCCATTTGAGAGCCTGGGGTTATCTTCTAGAGAATGTTGAAGTCCTATAGAAATAAACTCCAATGAGCTTGATGATGAGAGAGTTTGTGAGGGTCCTTGAGAAAGGCTAGGTTTTTGTGATCAGTAACAATGGTAATTGGGTGAGAAATGCCTTGAAGGTAATGTTTCCATTCCTCCAAGGTGAGGATTATGGCAAGTAGCTTTCTATTATAGATATTATAGTTTCATTGTACTAGAAGAAAGATCTTAGAGAAGTAGACACAGAGCTATAAGTTACCATTGATATTCATTTGTTGAAGGATGGCATCTGCAGTGATCAGAAATATGTCCATCATAAGGGTGAATGGTTTGCTTGGGTTAGATAATTGAAGAATGGGAACAGTGATGAAAATCATTTTTAGCTTGTTGAAAGCATGGTGATAAGTAGAGAGCCAATACCATGTGGTGTTCTTGGTGGTTAGCTGGGTTAGTGAAGCAATGATGTTCAAGAAGTTAGAGATAAACTTCCAATAGAAATTGCAAAAACCAATAAAAAACTAGACTTCCTTTACTAAATGTGAGAATTTCCAATCAACAATTACCCTTGGAGGAATCCATGCATATAGTTCCTTGGTATTAGAACTGAACGGACAGACTTCTACACAACTCCAGAACTCCAAAGTTAAGACAAATAGGACGTTGGCTTTATCTTGGTGATGTGCCCTTGCAATAGAATCTTGTCCTAAGATTTCGAATGGGGATCAAAGGTTAGAGGTCAAAGGACCAGAGGTCAGAGGGCTGGAGGTCAAAGGGCTAAAGGTCAAAGGATCAAAAGGGAGAAAAGAGGATGTCAAGCTCTCAGCAAAGGTTACAGGGGAGGATCAGGAGTTGGTTGTCAATGTCAATGTTGATATTTGAACTGAGGTCTATAGATAGTAAACTACAGAGTTTATATATGGAGGGAAAACCAGATGACTAAGTCCAGAGTCAGAATGAAATATGTACTAGAAGTATTAAGTGTTGGCTCTACTGAGTTGGAGCCTCAGGATTATGCTTTGAGTGAGCAATGACATCAGAGTAGTTCTAATACTGAAGGATGAAGCATAAGTAGTCTGGAAGAACAGGAATGGAGGCAAATGAGAAATAGAAGTCATAGAAATTTACTAATGTCAGTCCAGGCAAAGTGAACAAGAGAGAAATGCAGAAAAGAGTCTGGAGTAATGCTGGAGTATGTCCAGAGTGTCTGGAATTGGGCTTTGAGGCCCAGATATGACACTTGACAAATGATAAGCCCAAGAAATTCAATCTATAGAGTGTCAAATGAGCATTTGGAGAGTTTTAGAGAAAGATCCAGTTCTTAGAACTATTAGAGGATGCATAGAGTACATGTGTGATAAGTGTCTATATCCACTGAGTAGATGCCATAATCATCCATATATATTTCCAATCATCCTTCTACTATCATGTTGGTGAAGAAATGATTTATAAATGCTTGAAATGTGAATGGGGCATTATAGAAGCCAAAGAACATGACCATTGATTCAAAAAGACCAAGGGGAATAATGAACACTGCTTTTCATTGGTCCTTGGGTCATAGCTGGATGTGTTATACTCCTATTAAACATTAAACTTGATAAAGATGGTTGACTTTTATATGTGTTCAATGAGGGTGTTGACCAAGGGAAGAGAGTAAGCATTGCACACTGTGAACAAGTTAGGGTATTAATAGTCTTGATAGGGTCAGAGCAAGCTGTCCTTTTTGGGTATGAAGAAAAAGGGGAAGGCTTATGGGAAGGTAGAGGATATGATACATTCTATTTTGAGATATTCAGTAATGAAATCCTTGAGTACATCTTGCTCTTTAGAGTTAAGTGAATATACTTTGGCAATTTTTGAGATAAAGTCATCCTTTAGTTTAATGGCATGGCTAAAGGATCAGTATAAGGGTAGTTAGTTATGTATCTTTTTTTTGAAGATATCTCAGAACTCTTTACATCATGAGAGTAGAATGGTTTCAGTCTTCACTTCTTTCTAAGCAATCTCTATTGAGATGGTTAGCTTGTTCACTTCAAGGGGAACATACTTGGGAGAGCATTTGATCAGGTGATGAGTTATAATTATGTCCAGGTTAGAGAACAGCTGGTATTCCAAGTGTGGGAAAGTAGTCAAGATTAAGTTAAGATGGATATCTATGGGGATGGTAATGGTATGTCATATCCAGTCAATGTGGAGGTTATGTTCCTTGAGCCAGGAGATTTCAAGGGTAATATAAAGATGTTCTAGGTTAACAATGTAGAGTTTCTCTGTGAGGGCTAGATTTTAGAACTCAAGGTCCAACTTGGTTTGCCAATGAATGGTTCCCTTGTTCTTCATGAAACCATCAGCATTGATAGCAATGATGGGCCTGGGTAGTTTGTGAAGTGGGGGGCAGAAAGAGCACATGAGAGAGTGGTTAATGAAGTTACCAGTGGCTTCACTATTGATAAGGACAGTGATTTCAATGGTTTTGTTCTTGTGCCTTAGAATAATGGGGAATTGGAGTGTTTGTTTATTCTTGAGGCCAAGAAATACTATATCTAACCAGAAAGATAATATTAACATATCTCTCTCTTTCAAAATTCCTGAGCTTGCATTTCCCCATTTTTCCCATTTAATTATTCTTCAAATCCCTTGAAGCAGATCTTGAGAATGTCTAGGATGGTGGTCTGGGAGTTTCCCTTTGCTTCAAGTTTGATCATATAATATTGTAGAGCAGAGGGAGGCAATGCAAAAAGTTGGATAGAAGAAAAGAGAATGGTGATTATGGTGATTACTTGGGTTTTGGTGTGAGGGCAAGATGACCCTTTGCATTTGGTGACATTGTATTTAGGGTACCAACATCTGAAACAAAGGCCTTTGGCAAGGCATTCAGCTTACTTCTTAGGGGTAAGTTTCTTGAGAGAAATCCATGGTATTAGGGTCTTTGGTAGTGGTATGAGTCCTGGGTTTAATAGTTTAAGCAATATATGAAGTGTTCTAGTCTCAAAGTCCTAGCTTTCAGAGCTTGTGGGTGTGGAAAGCTTTGGCACAAACTATCATGTCCATAATAGTTGTAGAAATGGTAGACATGGACAGAAGATTATTTGCTATGTGATCATCAACTCCTCAAAGGAATTTGTCAATGAGGACTAGTTCATCTGTGATGGCTGTGATAGCCATTAGGTTTTTGAATTCAGTAACAAAGGGTTGAAAGCTATTGGGCTTTCAAGGATCTTTGTAAATTTTGATTGCTTGGCAAAGGTGACCAAGTTTGGCATAGGCATTTGCCTGCTGGTTATAGGGATAGAACATCTTGGTAAAGTCATTCATCACTTTTTCTATGATGTGATTAGTAGGAGGGCATTGGGAATCAAGTACTTTTTAGTACTAGAACTTGGTGAAGACTTTAGGTTAAAGTCCTTCCATTCAGCCAAGAAAGGTGGCTACTTTCTTGTCCTCTATGTTATAAATGTCAGGGTTTACCTTGAAGTGAATTTCCATTGCAAGGCATCATTGATTGACTTTCTCAATGTTTTCTTTGAATGAGGAAAAGAATATTGCTTGAAGTTCAGTGGGTTTGATAGGGGTTATCATGGGAACCTGTGGCTATGGGACAATGGGTATCAATGTTCCAGCAGGGGTAATTGCTAGATAATATCTAGGGAATACTAGAGACTGCTGTATGTAGAAATTGGCCCACAGGCTTGTTGACTGGGAGTTTACTGGGGGAGTACTAGGGGCAGTGGGAGCTTTGTTGTCAGTGTTGATGGGTGAGGGGTTTCTGTGAGCTGAGAATGTGATGGTCACTAGGAAATCTTCTACTTCATGATAGAAGAGAAAAGTAATATACTTAGTCTTTTGTTATGCTTGAGGTTGAGGGACTAGGGGCAATGTTTCAAGTGGGGCACTTATGAAGAGATACCATCTTAGTTACTCAAAGGGAATCTATATTGACTATGGGTTGGGGATAAGGAAATGATTAATCTTCTAGAGGTAAACCTTGCATGAATGTTATACTAAGAGTAGAGGACAATGGTGATGAGAAGGGCTACATGTATTTGCATAGACTAAGTGTAAGGTTTACATAAGATGTGACAACAGTTTAAATAGGTCAACAGCTAGTAGCTTAGCTAATCAGGAAGATGATGGAAAAGAGAAAAAGGATTAGCTAAGAGAGAACTTGATGGAATATTGCAAAATAAATCAAACATAAACAAGATACCATGCCATGGAAGTATGACATCAGAAAGGTTTAACAAGAAGTAATAAATGAGGAGTCAAGCATGGAGAGAGCAAAGGCTTAATTCTATATGATGAATAACATAGGCTTAATGGAATAGTGGACAAAAGGGAAGCCATGAGCATGTTCATTGAGAAAAAGAAATAGACCAGTGAATAGACATAGAACTATAACACCATTGTAATGAGGTAACTGTTTTGTAATGGCTATATCTTGGCAGGGTCTGAATGGAATCATATGACCAAGGGGACAATTGTTTAACCAAGAGTATATAGATTAATTTGTCACACCAAAGCTAAGTGAAATTCCCACATATGATTGTAGTGCACTTCATGCACTGGATTGAAGTCAAATATTGCAATGGTTTTTTCAGTCACTATATAACTAAACTTGTTGGCAGAGATCAAATGGAAACCAAACCCACTTGTATAAGGAGCATCCCACAAACCCATCCTGTGGACAAATAGCATATATATCATTGAAATGTTTGCCATCCCATAAAACTGCCATGCAGCATTTGCAAGTTGGATTGTCATGTTTGGGCAACAGTTTTGCGGTGTTAATGTCATTGGTAAGTGTGTCCGTTTGCAAAGGCATCTTCCCGCTCAATAGATGAGAACAGCATACTATTCTTCGAACATCTTCCTTCAGTCTGGTTTCACCCAAGTTGCTTCTCTGGCTGCATCTCTTGGTTTTGGGGTATTGAATTGGCTCTTTGTGCTCCCTGCTGTGTTCACCGTGAGTACGGGTCGCGTTAATTTACTCATTCCCAGATGGCTTAAACGATAACATACAGATTGATACCTTCGGTCGTCACAATCTCCTGCTGTTCACATTCCCATGCATGGCAGTCTGCTTGCTCATAACCGGTTTCTCCTTCTGGAATTCATTTGAACAAGGCCATATTGCTGGTGTCGCTATTGGAATATGTGAGTTTCGGATATGATTGGCACCACTTGTTTCTCTTGACACTTCCCCCGCCAGACCTCTTCGCGACCTTCTATTCACCCGGTGAAGGCCCTGTTCCATTTACCTACTCCGCTGAAGCATTCCCACTCTATATCCGTGACATCGGCATGTCATTTGCTACGGCGACGACCTGGTTCTGGAGCTTCGTGCTCGCGATTACGTCCCCATCCCTCAACCTTGCCTTCAAGCCACAAGGAGCCTTTGGATGGTATGCCGCCTGGTGCTTCGTCCTTTGGTTCCTCATCCTCTTATTTGTTCGGGAGACCAAGGGCAAGACTCTCGAGGAATTGGACCAAGTCTTTGCAGTGCCTCTGACCATTCATGCTGCATACGGACTTCGTCAAATCCCGTACGGATTTAAGAAGTTTGTGTTGTTCCAAATCCCTACCCCAGAAGAACTGTATCTCCCCGAGTCGGACAGCGAGGCAAGCAGGGGGGTTGATGCACGAGGCAGGACAGAGATTTCAGCCGACGTGGAGAAGGCGTAAAAAAGGAATCGGCCTATCCTCGACTCTGACGCCACGATCCCATGACCTGTTAGTTGCGTGTGCGACACGTTCGCTTCTTTTTTCCTTGTATCCATGTTTTACTACCCCTTGTGATTGATCAGTCTGACGACGAGACGAGCTTTTGTATTCAAGTCGTGTGTGTGCATTTACTAGTTGGCCAGTCGGCAGGTCGGGAAGTGAAGCATCTGGTTTCGGTGTATTCAAAAGACTGCCGACATTCGTGCGTCAGACTATGGACGAAGCAGTTCGGTCGGTTCAAATCGGTACACCGACGTGCATGTATGCATGGGAAGCGCGCTACGACCTCTGGGAAGCGTCGACCCCGTCGGCCCTTTTTTCAAGTCTGGTTGTGAATATTATTTCGTTGTAACAATGAAACCGTGCGTCTCGGCCTCGTGCGTTCATCGTTTTACAGCACAAATAAGAAAAATCGTCGCGTCGTGCCACCCAAAGGAACAAATGTAATTTCCGAATTCTAAAGGCGCGTGCAGAGACGCTCTCCTTGGTCAATAGGCAAAAAAGTAACGGAGCTTTAGGTGGCCATCACAAACGCCCCAGAGCCCACGGGACCGAGCGTGAACCCGCCCTGCACCATCTCCGCGGCGCCACTCACGAACACCGCCCTCGCTGCGCCAGTCCCCTCGATACCCAGTTCGTTCCAGCGGACGGTCTGCTGCACGTAATGGGCGTTGGTCGCGAGCACGAGCGTGTCCTTGCCTGTCTTCCACGTTGCAACAGAAGCACCTCCAATGACATGCGCCGTGCGCACGGATGTGGGGTTGAATAGGTATGGCGTAATCTTGGGCAAGTTCTGCGCGAACGCCGATGCGGAGGCTTTGATGTCCGCTGGGGTGGGGTCGTTCCATGGGACGACACCCAGCGCGCCCTGGTTGATGCCCATGATGCTCTGTACGACCCACTCTTCGCCCGTCGGTGGCCGTAACCAGTATCTACGTGCGAAGGGGGCCCAGGTCAGCAAAGAAAGAAGCGACGACAGCACGCCAGTAGAACAGACCGACTCACTCAGACCCGCCAAACGCCTGGGGAACCGTCCACACGGCCTTGGTACGCTCCCAGCCCATCACCGCCAGCCGATTCTGGAAGCTCGCCACGCGATCGCTCACGTCAAAGTATGACCCGATACCGCTGTTCGCAGGGACGTGGCCGATACCCGAATACGTCGTGTTGGGCGGCACGGACGCGGTGTCTCCTGCAGGTATGCTCACGCAGTTGTCGCAACCGCAGACACCATAGTCGGGCGTGCAAGACGTGTTCCACTCGTTGGACCAGGTGACGTTGTTTCCGACCATGTAGACGTCCTGCATGATAATGTCCGTGCCGGCCGTGTACGACGACCAGTAGTAGTCCTGGCAGTTGAGGACAAGACTGACGGGATGATATCCGTCCAGGCTGTAGATCAGATCGTACGTGGTCGTGGTCGCGTTGAGGGGGTCCGATGTGCCGTCGGGTTCGTCTCCGGTGTACCATAAAAGGAGATTAGGACGGCTTCTGATCGCGTTGACTTGTTCGGTGACAGAGGTAGCGTTCATATAAGTGAAGCGCATGTCGTACATGAGGTATAGTCCGACTTCTTGCATCCTGTCGAGTACCATGTTCAGTACGGTCATGTTATCGAAGGTGGGGATTGGATGTATCTGCTCCTCGTGTCAGAAGTGAGGTCTCTCTTTAGCAAGGTGGTGAACGCACGATGGTAAAACTGCAAGCAAACATGAGTATCTACGAGTGAGGATCGAACGAATGGAAACCTCACCCTTGTTCTTTCAGTTCGTTGATGACAGAAAGGTTTGCCGCCAGATATCCATCAAAATTGGTGTAAAATCCGATTGGGAACACCGGGTCATAGGTCCCGCCACGTCCAGTAGCGGGTTTCGCCAATAACGCGCCCGTTCGAAGGTCCATCTTGGTCACGGAGCTATCCGTTGGGTTCGGTAGTACAGAGAGTGTCGTCGTCGCCGAGATGGTTTGTGATTCATACCTTGCTTCGCAGGAAAGGTGGTACGTCGCTCGTCGTGGCTCGATGCCCCGCAAGCTGAATGGTAACTCGTGTGCAGTCGCGTTCAGTGGCACAGACCCAGTCGCGAGAATCCGTCCGTCCAAGAAGACCTTGACGTCGAGCGCGGTGTCATAACTGGTAAGCTGGATGGGCTTGGTATTGGCAATCTCGTAGTGAGTGACCAGCGCGTCAATGAGGACGGCTGCAGGCGACGAGACATCTTCCGCAAGGTAGGGCCGGATGGCGGGTGCGCACCGGAGAGCGAGGAGGGGGTCAGGAGACCAGGAAGGGAGCGGGAAATTACCTCCGGGCGCAACGACGCTCTGAGTGGACTTGTAGTGCTTGCCACACCTGCCAACGGCACGACGACGAACGACGCGCGTCAACCGCGTCGTGGAGTCTGATGGCGAAGGCGACGTACCAGGTCTGTGCGAGGGCTCCCGTGAGGAGGTGCGTACCGAAGAAACCAGCGAGAGCGATTCTACGCATGAAGGACCGCTTCGAAACCGCTGTGGAGAGGTTTAACTGTGGGCAGAACGGTAATGACGGCAGCGACAATAAATAACCAGCTGAGATTCGTTGACCATGTGATGACGGCGTGTTCGAAGCCTTGGCAATACGCCCGCTTGAAGGGGTGACACACGGGATCTAAGGATAGCTCGTAATGAATCTCGCATCGACTGAGCGTTTCGGGAGTTGGCAAGAGTGGGCGGAGTGGGAGTAGGTGGGTCTGACCAAAGTTTCAGTCAGATCTCGAAGTATACTAATATTTTCAACGAGGTCTCACCGTCGGCAGGTAGACGTTGCAGTCGGGAACGGGTTAACTCGGCTCTAACCCATGATCCGTGGTGTCGAGTGCCGTCCCTTGGGCCTTGCCTTGAACCGAAGTGCTAGTACAATACAGAGGATGACGGAGATAGATAACGGGTGCTAACCGGATACGGAAGGAATAGAAGTCTCTCATCCATGGTCATGCACGATACACTTGTGCTCATCCTGGATGCGCGGTCTGCTGATCAGTTTCAGACTGTGGGCGTAGTGGGGAGACAGTAGCAACCCAGCTGTATGGCCACCACAAATGGGAATCTGACCCCACAATCACTCTTTTCTTTTTTTTTTTCCCTTGACACCCACGATGGCGCGGGCGCGAGGAACCACAACGAGGTTCGAGCCGAGAAGAGCTCGTCCCAGGAAACGTCACGTAAATGGTGCGGAGTTTGCCTTTTCTAGGGAACACTAGGCGCATTGTCCCAGCCAACCTCTGATGCAGTTGCCTGAGCGCCTTCGCTGACGGACGTGACGTGCTGAATGCGTTCACAGTCCTCGGAGTCAAAGTTTCCTAATGTCGTGTAGATGAATGCGTCGGCATGAAATCACTGCACGTGATGATCGTGTTGTTGTCGCGATGTTTGGTCCTTTTCCACATTCAGCCATGGCGCCGACATCGACTCGGAAGCAACCACTTAAGCCGGGCCCCAGCAACGCCAAGAAACGCAAATCTAATGTTACAAGCGATGAAGATGACAACGATAAACCGCACGGTCATCAGGCCAAACAGCCCAAGATTGTCGCCTTCTTCACGCCGCGCGTCTCGCTCAATACCACCTGTGGCACCGACAAGACAACGTCCGTCGCTAAGCTCAGCGAGGAGCAACATGGCGTATTTAAGCTCGTCGTGGAAGAAGGGAATAACGTGTTCTTTACAGGATCTGCAGGTGTGTGGTGACAACTTGTTATCGCGACAAAGAGGTTGACTGTTCGTACGAATACAGGCACAGGAAAGTCATTGCTCCTGAGGGCAATCATATCGGCGTTGAGACGCAAGTATTCCGACAGGCAAGACTATATTGCTGTAACTGCAAGCACTAGCATGGCGGCCTCTAATATCGGAGGTGGGCGAAACGTCATCGTCGTGCTGTGAACCTTCATTAGGCATGATTGGACTTTCAGGGATGACAGTTCATTCATGGGGTGCAGTAACGCCTGGTAGCAACGACATCGACTCTCAAATAAGGTGTATACGAACATGCAAACCGGCACTCCAACGGTGGAAGAATGTCAAGGTAATGATAATCGACGAAGGTAAATTGTGCATGGGCCAAGGTCACATTCCCGGTGTTGAACGTCATCGTGTTGTAGTATCTATGCTTGATGGACACTTATTCAACACGCTCGCCGCGTTAGCGGACCGCCTTCGGAAGAAGTCGAATAAGCCTTTTGGAGGAATTCCGGTGTGTATGCGTGTTGATCTAGCATGGATGCTAGCTCATCCCTTATAGCTCGTAGTCACGGGTGATTTCTTTCAACTACCACCCGTGTGCAAGGGAGAAGTATTCTTCGCGTTTGAAAGCGATGCTTTGAAGTCGTGCATAGAGCATACTATCATGCTGAATAAGGTGTTCCGTCAAAAGGATACCAGTAAGTACTGCGCCCTGGTCAACGCATTGCCTTCGATATGTGACCCGTTCAGATTGTTTCCCTTCTAAACGAGGTGCGACATGGAACAATATCTGCGGATGCATGTAAAATATTAAAGTCACTCTCGCGACCTCTCCCGCCTCCACCACCATCTATGCCAAATATCCTGCCCACCGAGCTGTTCTCAATGAGACACGAAGTATCGCATGCAAACTCTACTCGCCCCAGAGCCTTACCACACACTCTCCACACATTTTACTCACATGACACGTTCCCGAATGTCCCAGGCGCGACATCGACAAACGAAAAACCATCCTCACTCATTTCCGGAAAACTAGTGACTGGATCAAATCTTGTGTCCTACAAACCTACGAGTGCACCATTAGATAGCAATAAGCGTGAAGGTTTACTCTCAGGTATTCTCGCAGAAAAAACCCTTGAGCTCAAGAGAGGCGCCCAAGTAATGCTCGTCAAGAATGTCGACGAGATACTCGTGAATGGGTGTGTTGGGCAGGTAGTTGGCTTCTATAGGTACCGGGAGGCGATGGGTGTCATGCACGGAGAAAAAGACAGCAAGCGGACTATGGCTGCAAAAACGACGGGTTTTGTTCGCAAAGTGAAGGTTGGTCCTGATGAAACCTTGCTGAGAGGTACTACCGGAAAAGAGAATACCGAGAGTGAAGAGTCAAAATCCGAGGGCAAGCCAGTGTTACAGAAAGAAGAGGAAGCATTCCCGCTCGTGGAATTTCCGACACTTGAGGGAGGGAAAGAGGCTGTGTTAGTAATGAGGGAAGAGCTCAGGGTAGGACTCTGACGGCAAACTGCTCGCACGACGAATGCAGGTGCGCGAAACACTGAAAATATTTAAGAGCCATTACCACTTATATTTTTTTCACAGATACCCTTGATTCTCGCGTGGGCTATGTCAATTCACAAAAGCCAAGGTCAGACCATCCAGCGGGTAAAAGTCGACCTCGGAAAAGTATTTAAGAAAAGTAAGATGGAGTGGTTGATGATTTTGGAGTCCTAAAACTAATGCAACCTATAGGTCAGAGTTACGTTGCTCTTTCGCGGGCTGCGTCCTTGGATGGGTTTCAAGTTCTGCGATTCGACCCCAAAAAGGTATGTCAAGTTTCCTCGTTAATAGGGGCCAGTGTGTAGTGAGAACGCATCAGGTGAAGGCACATCCGAAAGTCATCAAATGGAGCAAATTGCTTCAAACATCTTTTGATGTCCTGTAGGATCTACCTCGTAGAGCAGCTCAGAAATGGTGCTGTTATTTGGTATGTATTTGAACACATGGTGAAATTCTTGGTTGAGATCCTGTCACTCAATTGATTTATGACTGTCTGTGGGGTGTTGGTATAGTGCATATGAAGCATTCAGTGTGAATGCTACCAAGGTCCACAAGGCTTAGTTTATAGCAATGCTCTTCAAGTACTTAATTCTATATGGGTTATTGTTGGCAACCTTGTCTCTGTAGTGAGATACCCACTTGGACCTGTCCTGAGAATTAAGTGGTTGATAAGTGAGCACATGGTGCTGGCAATGCTATAGTTGATTCTACCTTAAAGAACATCCTTGCCTTGATGTTCCTGTTGTCAAGTGTGAAATGGTGGTAAATACCAGCAGGAAGGAGCACAAGATCTCCAGCATTGACTATGAATCAGATCCACCTATTAGTAGCATTCTCTATTCATGCACCTGATGGCTAGGGTAAGCAGCAAGTAAGACACCATAGAGTAATAAAAAGGCTTACCATATATGTCGAAGAAGCTACCCTCTTCCTGATCTCCTTGTCTTCATGCATGTGCCTGTAGAATAATAAGGTCAAACATAGGACTCTAGTATGTGTGGAGACACCAGAGAAAATATACTTGGAATAGAACACTGTGAGCAGTTGCTCATACTGATTGCTAAGTTCTTCTTTCATGACTGCCATGGTCTTGATAGTCTTGTAATCATGGTCATTGGTGATGGTGTCAACTTTGGAATAGCTGCCTTTCATGGAGATGGGGACAGGGACATGCCAGAGGAGTATGCCAACAGCAGTGAGGGTAGCATTGCTAACAGGTATACTAGAGTTATGGGGGAGACATTGGTTGCCAGGGAGCTCATCAAAGTAGTATGTGTGCATATCTTTGGGGGTATATATAACAGTGAGATATAACAGTGAGGTCTGTCTGTGTAGACTAACCCTTTGACTATGATTGGCTCACATTTAAGTGATTTGGGCTTGTAGTTATGCCTCTTGTTTCACACTTTCTTTATCCAGTTTCATGGTTTTTTTTGTTATAGCATCATTTCTTATACAAGCTCCTAAGATTTAACCCACCATGGCCTTGGATACAAAGAAAGATATGTGGTGATGATCAATTCCTGATTAGAAAACCAATGTAAGGCTTTTCTAGTTAGGCTTTCTGTCACAGTTTTTCTTCTTTGCTTAGGCCTCATACTTCTTCTCATTGACCACTGGGGGATACCCCTTTTTAATCCTTCATCTATCAAGTCCTGGTTACTCATTCTACAGGATCAAGCCTTCTTCTTGTCCACACCTGTCCTCTCATTTATCATTCATTGTTCCTAACTCTTCATTGCATCTCCATGATAGGTCTCATGCTTTATCATTCTTGCCTCATAGCTTAGCTCATTGTTCCATCAGTTTCTATCGACTTCCATCAATTAGCTAAGCTTCCTTGATTCTTAGTATTTAAGTCATTGTGATCCCACATGTAAACCTCACATTTCATCTACACAAATATACATAGTTCCCATCATCCCTAGCAAGACTATGTTCTTGAACCTCTGAGAGACCAATTATTTCTTCACTCCCAGTCTCAACTGTTGTCCTTTGTGCTTCCCTTGAGTAGTTAAAATGGCATCTCTTTGTGAGTGGCCCACTCAAGGTGCAATCCCCAGCCCATGACATTGTGTGTAACACTTTCCTCATTGATTGAATTGGTCACCTGGTTGGTGGATACAACTTGTAGATACTAGCAGAGTTCACATCTACCCTCACAATACTTGGCCATTTCACTCTCATTAGCTAACTATTTTTTCAAGGTATAGATAACCTATTTAGCCACATACCTTGACAGGAAATAAGGTAGGTATAATTAATTAACAGCAGTGTGATTCTCTAGTAACACAAAGATTTCTCTGTTTGGGTATTGACTGGTGGTCAAAATAGCCATTGGCTGCATTGAAGGCCATGCAAGATCACAACAAAGTCTTGGCCATGTTGGCAGGTGACATTTGTAGTACCTGTAAAAAAACCATGTGGAAAGGAGGCCAGAGACAAATCCTATATTTGTTTCTGGTTTCTACACATAGTACACCACAAGAGAAATACAATAAAATCAAGATCCACAAAATATCTATATCCAGGGCTCTTTCAAGTTACTACATTTAGTGAGGACTTAGAGTACCTATGTTAAACTTTAGGCTGGATAGATGGAGAGAACTCCAGGTATAACTGTGGAACTCCGAAGTTAGGTCAGAGGAGTGGGACTTTGGCTTTACCTTATGTGATGTGCCCTTGCAAGGGATCCATGTCCTGGATTTACGGACAGAGGATTGGAGGTTGAAGATAGGTTGGAGCTTAAGTCATGCAATGACTTAAAGAGTCTGATTAGAAGAACTTCAAGTTCTAGAAAGGTAGTTATCTCAATATTCAAACTAAGGAAATATGGTACAAAGTACAGAGTTTATATATGGAGGGGAATCAAATGACTAAGTTGTTATATCCTGGGCTTCAAAAGTCAACTCTGGATCTTCTGGACAAACACCAGTATAACTCCAGACTATTTCCTGTCTTCTGCTCCATTCATTTCTTCCAGACTGACATTAGTAAATTCCTATGACTTCTGTTTCTCATTTGCCTCCATTCCCATTCTTTTGAACTACATATGCTTCATCCTTCGGTATTAGAACTACTCCAATGTCATTGCTTACTCAAAGCATGATCCTAAGGCTCCGACTCAGTAAAGCCAATACTTGACACTTCTGGTACTTACTTTACTCCAACTCCAGAGTTAGTCATCTAGCTCTCCCCCCTTATATAAAGCTCTGTAGTTTACTGCCTATAGACCTCAATTCGAATATCAACATAGACTATCAACATAGACAATCGAGTCTATCCTCCCCTTGTTCTCCTATGACCTTCGTTAAGGGCTTGATGCCCTCTCTCCTCCCTCCAACCCTTAAACCTCCAACCCTTAGACCTCCAACCCTTAGACCTCTGACCCTTAGACCTCTAACCCTCAGACCTCTGACTCTCAGACCTCTGACCCTCAGACCTCTAACCCTCAGACCTCCGACCCTCAGACCTCCGAACCCCGGACCTCCAATCTCCGACCTTCTGTCCGAAATTCTGGGGCATGATTCCATTGCAAGGGCACACCACATAAAGTGAAGCCAACGCCCTGCTTGCCTCAACTCCAGAGTTCCAGAGTTGCACAGGACTTAGTCAGTTCACTTTTAATATAAGTCCAGAATCAGAAGAAAATATATACTAGAGAGGTTGGAGGGAAAATGATTCTGGAGCATAGCCTTAGAGCTATGCTCCTAGGTGAGCACTGGTATCTAAGCAAGAAATGGAATGTAAGGAGATGAGTAATCAATGGAGTCATGGTAAGTTAATAATGTATGGGTCTGAGTATATTAACTTCAAAGGAAATATGAAACAGTCTAGAGTTATGTCGGAGTAAATCTGGAATGTCTGGAGTTGGACTCTAGAGTTCTGGGATATGACAACCTGAGGCAATGGTATAAGACCAGGTGACCTTTCTGTACCACAGTCTCCTTGCCAGACTATTGACAATATCACTTAGTGAGCTTAATGCAGCAAACTACCTAGACTAGGGAGTTCTGATGGTATCACTGGGTCCTTTTTAGTCACCATGCTGGTCAACCCATGCATTCCTGGTGGCCACACCCCACACCCTTGAGTAAGCATGGACAACACACCTTTTTTCCCCACCTCCATTTCTCTTCTTCTTGAAACATTCTTCAAGTTGAAACTACTATACCCTGTCCCAATGTATATGAGACCTACCTTTCCATATATCTTTTCAGACCTACTTTTGTATGACATGCCATAGCACTGCTAGTAACCATGTCCTAATCAAATAGTTAATTTCCCAACAAAATGTTCTAATTTTCCCTATTCTTTCCTAGCTATGCATCACTTCTTTTTTCTTCTGGAATATTTTGAACCATGCACTTTTCAAGCAATAAGCCAGTCAACTGATGCACAAAAAGCTTTCTATCTTGCTCATCTGGGTATGGTAAAAGCACTGAATGATGCATCTTAAAAGGCAAGTGTTACATTGGTCTTTTACAACTGTCTGTCATTGGATCAGGAGTATTAGTGCTAGCTGATCTAGAGTGGTCATGCTCAATGCCCAGGGAAAAACATGCCAAATGCTTATTGCTGTGTTTTTTGTGCATCTTGGATTTAGACTCTGGAGTGGTCTATATATGTCTTATGCCAGTCATCATGGTTTTGCATGTCTACTATGCTTTTGGCAAACATTGCAGGCTTGCCACAGTAGAATAAACATTGCAGGCAACTAGATGTGGGTGTTATTATAAAATAGAATATTAACCTAACAAATGAAATAATAAGAAATGTCAAGAAGTGAAAATTTTTTAGCTCACAATGAATGTTAGATTGATGGATTTTTGTGGTTGCAACTCCATGGATAGTAGGTCCCAAGGTCTTACTGTTATGCACTAGGACTAGGGTCTATGGACTATGCTTTAAGTGGGACACTTATGAAGAGGTGCCATCTTAGTTACTTGAAGGATACAGTAGTGAACTGGGATTGAGGAAAACAATAGTCTCCTGGGGGTGGTCAAAAATGAAGGTGTCTCACTGTGATAAACTTAGGACAGTGGTAACACAAAAAGGCTACATGGAATTGTGTAGACTAAATATGGGAAATACATGGGAGGCATGACCAACTTAAGTAATGGCACAATATTTGCTTAATTAATCAAAGAATGGGATAGAAGGTTGTAGAACAAGGTGAAATAATTAGTTAAATATTCAAGAAGTGAGATTGGTGTCAAGAAGAAATATATATGAAGTGAGTAGCATACCATGAAGGGTTAGGGACAGATAGCAGTCAGTAGGATATAATTGAGGGTATAGGTGTAAACAATGAGAAGGCCTGATCCTGTAGAATAAGCAGCAATGGCTTGATTGAATGGCAAGAAAAGAGATAACCAGTGTTATGTTTAATGAGAAAAAGATAGAGATCATAACAAAGGGATAGAATTGTAACACTTACAGGTGGTGGACTTGGACTTGGAGTAAACATCCTGGTTTGAATATCCAAGATGGCAAAAGCAGATTGAGAAAGCAAGGTACATGCTGCAAGATAAGCTATGACTAGGAAACTACCATCTACTCAAAGTTAAGTGGGATAATATAAAATTCATTAGAGAGTCTGGCATTTACCATTTGCAATGTTGACACTTACCAAATCCCTCTTCTATATCAATGACCAAACTCTTCATCCCAACATAGTTTGTCATTGCTTGAAAAGGGCTAGTATATAATCAAGTAAAAATATCCTCTTCTTTCTACAGGATATTGTAAAGCATGTTTGAACTTTGTCTATGGTCATCAAGTTTGGACTATGGAGGACTAGAAGAAGGTAATATGGTCTAATGACATCAAAATCAATCATTAGGATCAGATGGATGTAAATGGGCATGGAAAAAATGCTAAATGACAGGCTAGTGTAGAGAACTATCAGGTTTCTTGATGATGTGAGGTTGCATGACTTAGCATAGAGTTGAATTTGTTGCCAAGATTGATGGTAGAATGGATGGAGACATATATTTTCAAATGATGAATTCCAGAATTTCCTAGAGTATTATGGTCTCAATTCTTCTGAAATTATCTTTCAGCAGAATAATGATCCAAAATACACATGTAGAAAGTTTAAGGGATGGCTAGAGAAGCAAGAATTTAGGACTATGGCATGGCCTGCATAGTTCCCTGATCTAAACCCCATAGAACATACTTGGGTTTCTCTCAAGGGAAGGCTTGCAGGGTATGAACATTCTTCAAGTGAAATGTTAAAATTTTGGGGAAGAGTTTAGATGAAGTGGGAGAAGATAAATATCTAGTGTTTGACAAAAGTGAAAAAAATGCTACAATGGTGATGCTATTTTAAAAAATGCATATTTCCATATCCACTGGACCAGATTCTATGTATCTACTATATTTTATCTCACTTCTACTAAGTAAGATTCCCATGCATACATTTACTACATCACTATTATCACCAAATAGCCAAATATGGCAGTGACCTTTGGAGTTACTATATGTAGCTCATGGCTTGGATTTAGGTTTTTTGGAAGTCATCATCTTACTAGTGTTTTCATACCAGCATGTCTTCCTTGTCATCACATCAGTAATCAGCTGATTTTGCCATTTGAGTTTTAGAGAGTAAAATATGTAAGTCTATAAGTCTAGATTGGTAAGGACTTGGGACATAGACAGTAACATGGTTACATATGAGCATGATTTATGTACAGTGACTCCAAAAACCCTTTCCATATTGGGCTTTTTGACAGTGTGTGAAGTATACTGCTAAATTTCGTGGGAATTTCGCTTAGCTTTGTGGAGATATAAATAGTACATACTCTTGGCTACAAGATTGCCCCATTTGTCATGTGATTTGATTCATAGGCTGGTGAAATATAAACATTTTAAAATAGCAATATCAAGAAAAGGATTTTTTCACTTTTGAATTGATGACCAGAATCTCAGTAATAATTGCCACTATTTGTTACTACAAACAAAGATATACATGTAAATAGTATGTCTGAGTTTAAAAAAGTTCCCACACTTCCTAATTCCCAACTACCATCATGGTCAGATCTCTTTCTCTTACTCAACAAAGCACTATTTTCTCTTTGCTTGATGCTGGCAAATCTGGTGAATTTATTGCCAAGCAAACTGGTATCAGCCCTTCTACTATTTCCAAACTTTGCTCCAAAATATGTTCTACCCTTCCCAAAGCTATTGGAGGTCATCCTTCCAAGCTTTCCACTATCAATATTCATCATGCTCAATATCTTATTACTTCTGGCAAGGCTGAAAATGCAGTCCAGGTGACCAAAGCTTTTACCAACATTATCAACCAACCCCTCTCTGCCAACACAGTCTGCCATCACTTGAAGAAAGCTGGTATGAAGGCTATGGTCAAGTTCAAACATTCTCTTCTTTCTACCAAACATTGCAAAGCTCATTTAGATTGGACTATAGAGGATTGGAAGAAGGTGATATGGTCTGATGAGATCAAAATCAATCACCTGGGGTCAGATGGACATAAATGGGCATGGAAAAGAGCAGGTGAGGGACTGAGTGATAGGTTGGTGGATGGTACTCTCAAGCATGGAGAAGGTTCTATGATGATATGGTTGTATAACCTGGAAGGGTATTGGGTTTGTTGCCAAGATTAATGGTAAAATGAATGGTGATCTATATCTCTAGATTTTGAAGGATGAACTCCAGCAAACCCTAGAGTATTTTAAATTTAATCCATCTAATATCATCTTTCAGCAGGACAATGATTCTAAACATATCTGCAAAAAAATCAAGGAACAGCTAGAGGAGCAAGAATTCAGGACTATGGTCTGGCCTGCACAGTCTCCTGATTTAAGCTCTATTGAACATCTTTGGGGTTGGTTGAAAAGGAGGCTTGAAGAGTAGGAACACCCCTCTAATGGAGTTCATGAATTGTGGGAAAGAGTTCAGGTGGAGTGGGATAGGATATCAGTTGAGGAATGTCAAAAGTTGATTGAGAGCATGCCTACAAGGATTCAGGCAGTGCTTATAGCAAAAGGAGGCTATACCAAGTACTAATAATGCTTCCAATTCAAAAGTGAAAAAACCCTTTCCATGATACTACTGTTTTAAAATATTTATATTTCACTAGCCTGTGAACCAAATCACATGACATATGGGGCAATCTTGTAGCCAAGAGTATGTACTATTTATATCTCCATCAAAGCTAAGCAACATTCCCACACAATTTAGCAGTATACTTCACACACTGTCAAAAAGCCCAACATCAAAAGAGTTTTTGAAGTCACTGTACTAATGCCAATATTATGATTATATATGTTGTTTTATTTTATCTGGGTAATCAAATTCATTGTGTGTCTCTGGTCTCTGCTTCTAATGTATAGATATCATTTCCATTCCAATATTTCAAATCACTTTAATCACAAGAAAAATATCAATTCTACAAAAGCTGAAATAACAATGTATACACAGAAACAAGAAAACAAAGCCATTCAGTGCCAACAATGCTATCAAGTATACATATTAGATTATTATAGGATCATAAATAGAAGTAATAAAAAGCATACCTAGAATCATTCCAAAGGAGCTTCGCTCTCCATCTCAAGAACTTGATATCCTCTAATATCACCTAAACAGACTGTAAACATCCCTGCCTTTCTTAGATGATCCACTGATGGATCATTTATATCTGCCATATGACTGCACATGGTTTGAGAATGTGTAGTAGCCCAGAGTATTTCCAAAACACTCAGTCCAGTGATGGATGGATGGTGGTGGGAT
>JBBPKC010000219.1:9043-22287 GCA_038089055.1 Tylopilus aff. balloui
CTGGATTTCCATCCTGTTTTTGCCAATTTGCCCGTTTCCACCCCCCTTCTCCGCGACCTGCCCCGTCGAACGTCCCCCCCCCCCCCCCCCTTTCCTAACTCGGTTCGTCGCGTCCTTCCTGCAGGTTTCGGCGTACGTTCTAGCGCAGTGGCGTCGATGCACCGAGAACGGTCCGTCCAGTTTCCCCCCTCCTTGCTTTCCGTCACACCACGAACAGCGTCTGGTCGGTCGTCGTTTTTTGACGGATAGGATTTGCCACACCGAGTTAGGCGACTACCCAAGCAGCGATCCTCTCTCGAGCCCGAGAGCGCGGGTTAATATATATATATTTAAACGTCGTCAGCATCACATCGTCATTTGCAAGCTGGACGAGCGGTGTGCGGGTAGTAAAAAGATGTGCGGCGACGACGTCAAAGTCCCCCCTCCCTCCCCAAAAAGGCCCGTGACTGGAGTATACAATAAACAAGACAATCCCTTCCTTGTGTACGTGAAGGGAGGAGAAGCGTTAGATCGATTGATTGGTCATGTAATACAGTACTATCGATGAGGATGAGGGTGGAGCAGTATCGTGGTCAGTCATGGGGATCATGTGAATGTACGCAAAGTAGAGAGCAGCGAGACCAAGGATGCGAGAACAGCAGCGGTAAAAGCACGAGAGCGAGAAAAAAAAGATAGCAGAAGTCACACTATCCCCGTGATGGGTACCTCTGTCCGTGTCCATGGCGTTTTTCCCGCTCTCTTCCTCGCGCATGGTACCGATCACGATCACGGTCTTGATCGTGGTCACGCACAGTATAGCCCGAATTCGATGTAAACGCCGGACGCAACGCCGTTGACACCCTTGAATCTGTACATGAAATCGCATACGCTGGAATCGAGGGTCTGTAAATGAATTCCGATTGTCCGTATCCGTGCTGTCCGCGTCCATGCGATTGTGGGTGCGTAAGAGCACGTCCCTGCTGATCCTGGAGTGACGCATGTCGGTGAAGCGGTGACCCGTGTCCATACCCAACGGGGCTCGCCGGTCTACGGGCCGGCGACGCCGATCGTGACCATACCGAGACATCGCTCGAGGAAGTGGACCCCGCGGAGTGTTTCAAGGGCGGCAGCGGAGGGTGAGCGTGGGGACCATTGGGACCCTGCATGCCCTCATCGGTTTGGCCTTCCCGGGTACCAACGTCATCGGCGTCGACCTCCATCGCGTAACCATCTTCCTCATCTGAATAGCCCTCGTCCTCTGAGTTTCCGTCGCTGACGCTCGAGTTGGTTGCGGGGGGTGACATGAGCGCATGGTGAGGTGTTCCATCCATGCGGGGATGGTGGTGTGGGTGATGGGGAGGATAGACGCCACGTCGTCCGACGTCCGGATCCGGTAGACGTACGGGCGCACTTCTAGAGTGATTCCGCCAATGCCGGCGCATATTGGAGTTGACGTTGAATTCGCGCCCACAACCCGGAAATGGACAACGATATGCTATCAAAAGACGTTATCAGCCAAGCCAACGAGGGCCACGAGTTTGAAAAAGGGATAGTGCGATGGTTATAAAGCGACCAACACGTTGCATGATGAGATAAAAAAAGCACCACATACGCTTGGCCCCCGTGTGTGTGTTTACGTGAATTTTCATGCTACTCGGACGGTTGAAACGTTTTCCGCAATGTGGGCACTGGTGCTTCTTTCCCCTTCCTTCACCCTGTAGGGCAGCACCGGGAATCTCTGATCGTAAATGGACGCGTCTGCCATCTGCGGTGATGAGTGCAGCAGTGGCGGATACGGAATGATCCGATACGGGAAAGGAGAGGATCGTCGAGGAGGGAGAGCGGAGATGGACGAGATCGGCTTCACGTGGGATCGACGAGGGGAGTGTGTCCATGGAGTGATGCCGTTCTCTCGTATCGGGGAGGATCTCGCGAATGGGACGGTGAGGCTGGCGGTGGCGTGGCGGGCGTTGTTCTGTAGGAGAGACAGCGACGCGGAAGACGGGTGCGGCGCCGTGTAAGCCGGGGAGGGAAGGTACGGTGGCAGAGGCGGTTCTCGGACGGAGGGTAGTGCTCGATGCCACATGTTCGAGGGAGGACGTGACTGGGTCTGCACGGAGGACGTTGAAAGAGTAGCTAGGTGGCTTTGAGGAGGGCGACATCTGCTGAGGGCGCGTGGCGGACTCTGAGGAGGAGCTGGATGGCGGGGGGGATGGGGGGAGCTGGTGGAGGTGGAAGTGGGGAGGGAGCTTGTTGTCACGAGAGCGGGAGGGAGAGAGCGGCGGGGGCTGTGTAGGTGTTGGAGGGGGGGGTTAGAGCGGAGGGTGGGTGGGCTCACCTGGATGGAGGTGGTGGGACTGGAAGCGTGTTTTGGGTTGCCCGGGATGGACATCTCTAGATCCGGGGTGCCCCTGTGAAGACGTGGGAGTGAGAGGGAAAGAGTGGGACTCGCCTGGAAATATGTCTCTGATGCTTGGGAGGGGGACGGGTGGACGGGACATTGTGAATTCAGATTGGAGGAGAAGGGAGAGGGAGGGGTATATATATCTGTGGGTGGCGAGGAGGAGGATTGCTGCAAAGAGATTATGAAGACGGGGACTAGACGAAGACCGGAGCGCGGTGATGTGAAGCTGCTCTTTTTGTCAGGGAAATGGCAATCACCGTGGACCGATCTCCGACAAACTTGGAGGGCAAATCCTGTGTATCTTCGCGGGTTCTAACGCTCTCTTTGATGGCTCCAGGAGGAGCAGAACAGCAGTACAGCCCCACCAGGGGCGTGGACGCGAGCGCGAAAATAAACAAAATGAAACAAACAACATTTATAATATGCGGTCGCGCCGCGTCCGCTCGCACCGCACGTTGTGCCCCTCGGCCGGCCTGCCATCGACGCGCCGTCTCCACCTGAAAATCCCCTTCCGACGGCGGGCACTTGTTTCCGTAATCGGATTAGTGTTGATCTTTTTCCGGATTCGTGCACACATCTCCAAATTGGACAGCATCATGACCTTATCCGCCGATCTTCTCGTCTCCTCGTCAGATTTGGGGAAAATCCATATCCCAATTCGGACTCTTCTCCGTGGACATAAGCCAGGGCGAATCCCACACGCGGCCAAATACGTACCCAGCGCCGGCCCACGCGTCCTCTCGTCCGCCTCCCTCACCGCTCTCCACGGACCTCGCGACGCTGCGGGCGCTCTCATCAACTCGCCGAACCGGGCACCACACCTCCGTACATCCTGCGATTTGCGCTCGGCCCGTTTTGGATCGCCGTTGGCCCTCCACGATCGATGACTTTATCCAAATATAGCCTTTTTTGATTTTATGTGTGTGAGAAAAACGGAAAAAATTGTCCCAGATCAAGATCGACAATGGGTACACGTTGCCATTTTTCGATTCCGTTTTTTCCCCCTTCTTGCTGTGAATCCACGGTAATTGATCCCGTTGCACCACCACCCCCCCCCTCCCCCCTGGCTCTTCGTCCCACACACCACGTACACTCTCTCGCGTGCCCCTCTCTCGTCGGCTCCGCACAGACTCCCCCCCCCCTCCGTCCTTCTTTTACGCATCACTCTCCCTGCGATGCGGCGTCGCGAGAATGTCCCCAGCACAGCGTGATCCTGATCTCTTCCTTCCATCCTCCGTACTCATCTCTACCCGCGGGGCAGAAAACCAGTACACTCGCGCGCGCGATTCGCCCCCATGTTCCGCATCGCAGATCCGTCCCGATGAGCAGCGTCAACGACGGAGAGGACTACTCGGCCGGGGTGGGTGCGTCCCCCCTCCCCTTTCCCTCGTGCAGGGTCACAGATGTGGACGTACACGTATAGGATGCAGTGGTTCATATGGATTCGCGTGCGCAGCCTGAAGCGAGGACGCGATCGATGCCGACGCGTTTCATCCCGACACTGCCCGCGGTTGTCGATACCCCGATGGAACCCCCCCCCCCCCCCCCCCTTTCAAACGCAGAAGAAAAAAAACAGGCTTGTGTTATGCGGCGCTCGAGGTGTGGGTGAGACTGTGCGTGGCTATGGTCGGTGGAATTTCGGCGCCGGGTCCTCACCGACGCATACCAAAAAAAATGCGGGGGCCCCCCTAATGAGGGCTTCTGGATACCTGGACACGTTTCCCAACGTCACCGCTCGAGCTGCTATGCTGCGTTGTGGGCTGCCCTGATGGGTTTGGGCGCTGACGTGGACGAGTTCGTGTCGATGTGGCGTTCCCTGCCTGTTCTCTTTCCCGGGATTTCTCATTTTCTCACCTCGGTGTTCTATTTTCTGATCCCGGCTCGTGACACAGTGAATGCAACGAATGAGCACAGCAGTACTACAGCGAACGGTAACAGACGATCGCCGGCGGAAACACGCTCCTTGGCGCCTGCGCACCGTAAACGACTCTTGGCGTGGGCAGCACTGTCATCCGTACGCGACGCGGGGTTCAAACACGAGGCCGTCTGTCGCTCCCTCGCTCCCTCGCACACACGTCTAACCCCCCGTTGGCTCCAAGCCAGCGTTAGGGAATCGTTTGACCCCCGATTCGCGTTTTCGGATTTTCCCGGCTGTACGTGATGATGGGTTGATGATGATGATTGTGGACATGGTGGACTGATGCCATGCGTACCGATCCCCGTACGCAAAGCGGGCCAAAAGCGCCCCGACGCAGTGCCGTCGTTGCTGACGAAGAACTCGCCAGGCGTGATCCACACATCGACCGCATGCCCGCGTGGAGAGGAGCAATGTTTTTTTTTAAAAAAAGGGGAGACGGGCGATGACGCGGTGGAGATGGCTGACTAAGAAGTGTGTACGGACCACAGCACTTCATGTCTCTGGGGACGCACACATATCAGTGCGATCGTGATGGGACCGATAGTGGCGTTTTCTCTTTCTCTCTTTCTTTTTTCTGTCCTCTGATAGGGAAAAGCGGGCACACACGTGTTCCGTGGATACTTTGCACGCCCGGAGGTTTTCCTTTCTTTTTTTATTATTCACATGGGATTGACAAGGGACTCGTTGCCTTCTTCGTGTGACCGTAATTGACGGGGGTAATCAGCGGGTGGGACGGCATTCCTGGCTCCACGTTGCAGCGTGTGTGAAAGAGTCACGATGTATGCGAGCTATATTGTACACAATGTAGGGATGACCGGGAGACCAACGACCGGAAAGAAGGGACAAATGCCAAAAATAGGAGATAAAAAAAAAACGAATTCGGAGAGGAGGATCAAACGCCCCATGCCCTCTCGACGTCGACCTCGCGTGGACCCGTGCCAGGTCGTCCTTGGATCGGTGCGTACGCTATACCGAGGCCTTGTGGTTGCGCTGGCGTCGTCGTCGTCGGCGAGGACGCAGGCAGTTCTCGGCCCCGCCTCTCGTGCCGGGGTGCCTGCGGGGTGGCCGTGTCATCGGGAGGCAACGCGATGCGTCCCTGGTGATGCGCGAGCTGGTCGTAGATGAGCGCCGATGTCAGCGCGAGCGGGTGGAGCACCGTGAACAGCACCACCGCAATCTACGTCCGACCGTGAGCGTGAGTAGAGCGGAAAATAAAACAAGATGAATATATCAAGGGGAGAACGCACGAAGACGGGTGCGGGTTTCGGCGAGGCAGCCCAGATGCTGATACAGATCCATGTGGCGGCGATAGTCCAGATGACGTCACGCCGAAGGAGAATGATGACGAGGCTGACAAGGTTGACGGCGGTGGTGACGGCGAAGCCAGGCCAGGGATGGAGCGCATAGTCTTCGGGGTGCGAGGGAGAGTACGAGAGACCGAGCACGATACTGCGGCGCGTGAGCACGAGAAAAGTGAAAGGAAGCAACGTACAAGAGCGAGTAGGGAAAGAGAAGCGAGAAGGGGAGGACCATGAAAAACCGGAGAGGAGCGTGAATGAGTGCCATATCAAAAGGACGGGTGTACGTCGGTGCGTGGTAGACGAGGAGTGCGACATTGGAGTACACGAGCAAGAGGAGGAGGATGCCGAGGACGATGGTAGAGAGGACGAACATGCGGAGGACCTGCGTGGAGTGTGAAGCACGCGTATGTACCTTTAATCTGGCTTACCCATGCGATAGCCCAAAGCGCCATGGCCCAGTTTGCGAACACAAGGGAGAGGCCGACGGCCTTGACAAGGGCCTTCTGGGGATGGCATGAGTGCGGTGCGAGATCGAGCAGGAGCACTGCTTGTCACCTTTGTATCTGGGTTCTTGGAAAACACAAACATGAGACAATAACCGATCTGGAAGAGATAGATGAGGATGACGTAGACCGAGAGCCATGCGGGGTGGGGCGAGAGGGAAGCGGGGTAGAGTCTGACGATACCGACTAGGTTGCATCAGTACGAGTGTCGAGGAAGAGGGAGAGTGCGCACAGATGGATGGTTTCACGATGGCGGAGCATACGACCACGGTAGCGATGTTGACGGAGAGGGAGAGCGGGGTCAACACTTGGAGTCTGTCACGTGGATAAGGGTAGAGAAGGGGACGGTGCGGGCCATGACGGACCGGATGAGAGAGAGAAAGTCCCGGACGGCGGGACTGGCCATGTCGACGGGGAGCGACTCTATCTCCATCTTGGACGAGAGGAGGGAGAAAGCGTCGATGACATCATACCGCTGCGGTGGTGATGCAAACACACCACAACAATGAAGCGCCTCTTCGTCCCCACTACGCTCCACGCCGAACTCACAGAGTACACCAACCTCCTCCGCGTCCTCCGCACGACCCGCACTCTCGACCTTACATCTCAGCTCATCCACCACGCAGCACGGCACAAGAAAAACGAAGTAGACACTTGGACATCGTGGCCCCTCATCGACTGTCCCATCCCAGAATGGTCTCTCGAAGACGAGATACGCCACTTGGGCGAGACTGTCGCACGGAAGCAGATGCAAGCCGTGCATGATGTGGGCGACATCGACGAGCTCAGCTTGGATTCAGATTCCGACTCAGATGCACTCTCGCCCGTCATGACCAACCGCCTCGTTCTCCACACCGGTGCCATCCTCGTCCACATCCTGAATCTTCTGGCATATCAAAGACCATCAATTCCGGGGAGCATGCAGAACAGACTCTGGCCGATGAACTGGGAGGACGTAATCAGTCTACTCGCAGTCAGTGGCGTCGTCGACCCAAAGTACGTCTCTTCGTACGACACTATCCATTCTAATCGTGTCTCGCAGCATTGTAGCATGTGCCGAAAAGCGCCTCGAACGCATATACGGACCATCTACCACAAAAGGTAAGCCCATCGCTCGGATCATGCTCGGCGCAATGCATCTCACCTCACTGGACAGCCCTGGAGAGGGCCAAGTCGGCCAAGTCGGCCAAGGACAAATGTGCATTATTGGCGGCCACCGCAGAGGATCAGTTGCTTGCGCCTCCTGTACTCTCCCGACCACATCGGAGTGACCGCAAAGGTAGAGTTCGATCCTATTTCGTCTTCACAAAGCACATCGCCAACACGGACGATGGTCAGTTATAGGCATTCAATCCAACAAGGGCGGCGTCAAATCGCGTGCAGTCGTTGACGCGGACACCGATATGGAGGCATAGCAGAGTACCTTCCCGTCATCCCGACTACCCGTTTTCCCATGGATCACGATTGTTACTCATCGTGCATCACGTGACACATATTTGGATGACTGCATCGCGCACAAGGTTCAGCCTGGCTATGCACTATATTGCGATCCGTTCACACTCATAACAGCACCTAGGCAAGATTCTATTCTTGCGCCACATCGCTTTCTATGTCTTTTGGACGCCTCACACTGGGAACTGATGACAAACGGCACACCAGACATCACCAGATATGTCTTGGATCGTCTGCGTCTTGTGGTCACCCTGTGTGTCTGGGAATCACAAGCCTTACTTTGCGGGTTCGTCAGCTCGCTCTCTCCGTCCGATCGCGACAGACGATGCTTTGGGGTCTTTGTAGTTTCGTCACCGCAATCTCCTTATCCAATCGTGATCAACGATGCGTTTGGCGCCCATCACAGGGATACCTTGCTCACCAATGATTGTTACCAAAGGGATCATCGCACCACGCACTGCCTTTCGATCCACACTACAAACCTAAACATTTCCTGGTTATGCCTGCTGAGTTGATACCTTGACGGCCGTCACGTTTCGAGCCGCTGCTCTCCATTCTCTGTTCCTTTTATGTAATTCGGTTTGCCCCAGCGCACTGTCAAGGCACCACCTTTGCACCCGGCAGCCTGATAGATATGCCTGCGTAACACGGCGATCACGACTATTGCTGCCACGCCTACCCCTTACGGGTTCATCTCCCCCTTTATCCGATTGTGACAACCAACGCCTTGCAGCAGCGTGCTTAACCCTTTTAGAGCTGTCTGGTTGCTTTGCTGCTTGATCCGCAGTGACGACGTCGAATGAAGCGCACGTCACATTGTCTAACCTGCGTCCACTGGGGGCCACGACGCGTGCCTGGTTCGCATGATCATGATCGTGCTGCGTTCCTTCACTCGCAACCCTCGGCCCCTCCTCACCTCGTGTCATCACACCGCAGCGCTGATTAGGCGGAAGCCGCAAAAATGCCTTGCCCAAGACGGACATAAAAAGGTAAGCCGGTTCACAGCAGTCGACGATAAATTTCAAACTCTGTTCGATCCGTGATGCTAGGGAAAACGTTGAACCCTCATTATCGCCGTCGTTGGTGCTGCGCGCCGTGGCCTGTGCCACCGTCACGCGGACCACCAGCGCCATCGTCGCTTTTTTTCATGACCGGACTGCATGTCGATGGACGTCTGGGGTCACACATCACCATCTAATCACCACTGGATGACCACCCCTCGTACCTGATGGGTTAGATTAACCCCAGGGAGGGGGGTTGCGATCGGACGTCTCGCACTCACGGCATGTCCCGGACACTGGTACCTGGTCGAGGACCCTGGACCCTGATTGATCAGCGATGTCTGTTTCGTGGCTGGGACAGGAATGGAACCTTTTTTCTTCATGATTGTTATTCAGTAACGACTCGACAGCATATTCGGATTGGCCTGATCTGGGCATACACGCAAACACGGTGGACGGACCTCTAGGTCCAGGGGATGAAGGGCGTCGGGGCAAGACGATAACTCCCCCTCGTTTTTTTCGCCGCCCCCACCTGGCAGCTGACAACGCGTTGTGTGTAAATGGACCTAAGCCTCGACCGGGCTACGCAGAACACGCACGCTCGTCGATCGACGTGTGTAATGTCCCATGACTAGGTTGGACACGAGAGAAACAGGTCGCGACACCTGTCATCTGTTGCCAACTTCCACAGAGGAAAGGAGGTCGTTCCCAACTCGCAGACCCATTTTTCCATGGGACCCAAGTGCATTGCACGCGTACGGACTTGAACTTTTTCATATACATCCTCCCGCCGTGCGTGGCTTAAATTCAGGTCGATCGTGTATGCGTATTCACGGTGAGCGAGAGTGGATCTGGGCTCATTCCGTTAGGCACCGCGTACCCGTATTTCCAATTCGGTTGTGACATGTGACAACCATATCGAGTTCGTACACGATCTATCGATACGGTACGAAGGGAGCGATGTCGGGAGATGGAGGGGAGAATGGTCCGTCCGCGGGGGGCCGATGGAAGAACTGAGGCGACAAACGACAAACGTACACGACCCCGTCAGACCCGCACGAGTGCGTGTGAAGTGCCCTCGAATGATCAACATGCGCACCACGACACGGCGGGGTGAAGGTCCTGTGGCGCGCCCAGGAACCGGACGTGTCGAGACGGGCACGCGTTGGTTGGAGAAAAACGACGGCGTGTGATCGACAGGGTATATTTGATAAGGTGCAGAGCGTTGCTAGGGGCTTCTCGGGTTCCACGGCGTGCGCGTCGTCAAGGAGTCGGAAGGGGGGGACCCACGAAAGTACATATCTGCTCGGCTTCTGGTCGATCGTGTGTGTTCTATGTGAGCGGGTGATTTGATCAGGAGGGACCCCTTAGTAGGCACGGATCGGGCAGGGACGAATGGAGTCGCATCGATACGGCACGCTTATGGGCCAGTGGGGGTTGATAAGAGGGCAGACGTCCGAGTAATGGGGCGGTCAGTCTGATCGACGAGATGGGTGATGTGAGAATTGACCAAGCCACAGGAGAGGGTGCGTACGATGCAGCGCCCATTACAGGAGGTGAAGGGATGAGCTGGCGTTGACAGCTGGGCTGCGTTCGTCACTTAATGCCGGGGTTCCACCTGTGCATGGATCCACTGTCAAATGGGGTTGGGACGTCGTTAGGACCCTGCGTACCTCCACACGTCCACTTGACTTCGGGCTGATCGTGTGCTTATGGGGTTGGTCAAAGAAAGGGCGATCAAATGACTAACTCCGGTTTCTGGGTGACGCTTCATCATGGGCAGTACGTATCTGTGCACTCCCACTGATCTGACATCCGAAAAGAGTGACGGAGGAAGTGACGAGAAGACGACTCATCGGTAACGTCGACCATTTTCTCTATCACATGCGAGTGTTGAGCTGGCAAACGATCCGTGCACAGCGAGAGAAACGCGCGCGCTCACCTAGGACACCGATGAAACATTATTCGCATGTCATCCCTGTATCATCGGCTTTTCCCGAGGGACTTGTCGCAAACAACTCCAGTGTATTTTGCTTCCGCGCCGACGTGCACGGCTCTCAGTCCAGAGAAACACCGACCGGCAACTGGGGACGGGTGAGCTTTATGTCCCATCTGGTCGCAGTCCTGCGCATCGTTCCACTCCGTGCGCATCTGACCACGCACTATGAGGTGAACACCGTGTTGGGGGCGTCATGCTCTTCCGCCCGCGTGTCCGACAGGAGCGAAGCACCTCATGTGCGAGCTCGCGTAGGTGGTTGGTTGGTGGCTCGGTGAACGCCCGTCCGCTGCGCTGCTCTCTCTCGGTTCACACGCGGTCGACGTCTCGATGCCCCCACTCCATCCGAGCCTGAGGGTATGGATACCGAGTCTACTATCGACGAGACATTCCAAGGTGGGCATCCGAAATCTCTTGGCTCCTGACCGTGGCACTTCTCGCTCGCTTCGCAGATCTCGCATACTGTATGTCGGTCGCCTTGGTCGCTGCCGTCGTGCGTTCGTTTGTTGTTTGGCGCTGACGATCGTAGCAGGCGGGCGTGGGGAAGCCCTCTCTGATCAATCGTGTGTTTGGGATAACCGATGCAGTAAGCGAAGGAGATCTTTCGTCCCAGCCAGACGCAAAAACGGCTAACCTTTCCTCGGAAGGTGTCCGAGCATAATCCGGAGGAGGCGACCATCGAGCATGAAAATGTTTCGGATGAAATGCCGACCGCGATCTCGCAGTTCGGTTCCTCCGAGAAAGACACGGCAGGCCACTCTGGAGAGACCGACTTCACACACTATGGTGCGTACACCAAATGTGGGCGTCTAGGAAAGAGCTGACTGTCTCCAGGCTGTGTACGGAGGCACCACGAGCCGGGGGCCGAGTGCTGGAGGAAGGGGACACGAAATCAATGGATCTTTCCCATGAACCCGGGAGTTTGTTCATTCCAGTTCGTGTCGCGTGGGACAACTACTCACCACCCTGCAATCCTGCACATTAGCCCCGTCGTTGTCGTCTTCACAAAGTACGACGTGCTCGAAAGGTCGAAGCAAATGAAAGAGGAGGAAAGAGAATAACAGCCTGAACGGAGAGACGCTTCAGGAAAGGAGCAGGGTGAATGCTGTACGCGCCTTCGGAGCCTCTGCTGTGTCTCTCGGTAAATCAACGGCAGGGCTAAAAGTGGTCAGATCTACACTTCCAGTAAGTAAGAGCCCTTGTCGGGGTGTCGGTTGTCGTTAATCCGGTGTAGCTAAGCGTTGATGTAGAAGAACGATTGGCAACCTGGTCGAGAAGACTCTTAAGATTATTCACAAATAGCGCAAAGGTGACGCATGGGTGATATGAGCAAACCCCCAGCGAGACAGTTTGCCAGTGAAAATTAAAGCTCGCATTGAGTAGGTACAACTTTTCGACTTGGCTACCAAACACCTAATCCTCCAGGGCACAGCAAAGAAGTCAATTGTACGCCCGTTGAGTGATTTGTGCGTATGCCTCAGTGCTAATTACCGAGCAGCCTTCTATCGAGCACTCGCTGAAGCGTTCCTGGGTCTGGGGACATATCACCTGTGGGAACTTCAAGGATGAGGACAAAGTGAGGCAAGCTCTTGTGTGTCGAGAGAACGATGGAATAACTAGGTGGGATGGAGTCCACACAGCTCGTGTTGTATCTTGCCCAAGACCCTCAATCCCAATCCCGGACTACTTCGTATGTGCCATCACCTTACGATCATGAGTTCCCAGGTATTGTGGTACAAACGTCATCAAGCTTCAAGTTTTTCGCATTGTTCCGTGATATGCACAACCAGTTCTCTCAGCCGCTGCTCTCCATTAGTTTCAAGGACGTCACAATCCCACTGCTCCCGCGGTACGACATCGATTGTGAGCTCAGGATCGCTCGGGATGCGTCGGGGAGTTATGCGCATCTGCGCCCTTTCGCACGCGTAGAAGCAGAGTTTAGTCCCTATCGCGCTAATGCCGTAGAGGACAGGGAGGAGCGCATACTCTGGAAGGAGGAACCTAGTGGTAAGATCATGCGAGGGCAGTCTGGAACAACGCCACACACCGGACAAATCGGCTAAACGGTGGCGAAGCTGCCTGTCGGCTCTCTCTCGTGTTGAAAGTAGCGACAAGTGCTGGGGCGGTTTGACCTCTATGACGAGCACCGGGCGCTGGTGAAGGGTAATTTCGAACGAGACGATGAAGTCTGCGCCGCCGTCGACATTACCTGGAATAAAGTTTGGAGAGACAATGAAATCGCTGTCCGCCGGGAACAGAGTATAAAGAAGTTTGTTGTAAGGGCCATAGTATTGGTTCTCGTGAACGGTGATACCGACGCCTTCTCCTACGGTGGCAAAAGCTCTGGTTATCTTCGGAGGCCAAGGCATGATGACGGTATGACATAAGTTAATTCCAACTCCGATACAAGCTCCGTTTGTGCACTGAAATATTATCACGTGTCTCGAGTCGAAAACGACTTCCTGTTCGAGATGGGATCGGGGGTTCAGAGCTGGAGAACAAAAACAAGGACTGCCTCCGTCATGGCGACTGTGCAGTAGCTATTGCTGGGATTTTGGTTTTATCACCACCGTCGTCCCTGTCGTGACCTATCAACAGAAGGGCGAGCCTGGGCGACCAAAAGATGAAAGGCATTGACTCCGGTTTTTGCGTAACGAACCGCATGGCATTTTGCCGTGGATAGTAATACA
>JBBPKC010000219.1:22385-33548 GCA_038089055.1 Tylopilus aff. balloui
CTGTTTGTACGATCTCAATAATAAAGAGCAGCGGAGGAAGTGAGAAGAAGGTGGTATTGGCAACGTCCTCTGACAAAGGAACAATCACTTGTGAGTAGTGAGCTCGCAGAAATTCCGTACAGTTGCTAGCAGAGAAACGCGCGCGCTCACCTAGGACACGTCTCGATTCCGTTGAAACGTTATTGCATGTGATCTGTTGACGAAGGATTGAAAATATGCGTCGACGGTGTTGTCAGCTTTTCCCGGGGGATTGTTGCGTACAACTCCAATATATTTCGCTCCCGCGCCGACGTGCACAGCTCTCAGTCTAGAGAAATATCGACTGGAAACTTAGACTAGCAAGTGACTGTGATGTGAGCACTGTGTCGAGGGTGTCGTGCTTTCGGCCGGGCCGACAGAAGCACCCCATATGTCGATGATTGGTTAACGGCCATCGATAAACGGCCGTCCATTGCGCTGCGCTCTCACGATTTGCACGCGACCGATATCTTGATACTATCACTCCATCCAAACCTGAAGGTATGGATACCGGGTCTACTCTCGACGAGGTCGTGAAGGATAGGCACCCGAAGTCTCTTGGCTTTTGACTGTAGGATTTCTCGTTCACTTCGTAGATCTCGTATACTGTATGTCGGTCGCGTTAGTCGCTGCCATTGTACGTTTGTTTGTTGTTCAGTGCTGACAATCGTGGCAGGTGGGGGTTGGAAATTCTTCTCTAATCAACCTTGTGTTTGGGACACCAGAGGTAGTAAGCAATCGTATTCTTTCGTCCCAGCTTGACGCAAGACAACTAACCTTTCCTCAGAGGGTGTCCGAGTATAACCCGGATGAAGCGTCCATTGAGCAAGAACTTTGTTTTGTTTGATTCTAAAGGGTTCGGGGCTGGAGAAACTTCGATCTCGCAGCTCAGTTCCTCAGAGAGACACGCAGCAAGCCGCTCTTGAGAGACCGACTCTATGCGGTATGGTACGTCGCCATATGCGGTGTCTAGGAAAGAGTTGATTGTCTCTGTGGCTGCCTACAGAGATACCACGAGCCGGTGGCCGAGTGCCTAGGGAAGGAGACAAATTGACCGTTTCAGCTCGTGTCGTATGGGACAACCATTCACCATCCTGCAATCCTGCGCATTAGCTACGGTTGTCGTCGTACGACAAGCTGGTACAGATGAAGTAAATGGAAGAGGAAAAAGAGAACAACAACATGGACGAAGAGGCGCTACGGGAAGGAGCAGGGTGAATGCTAGCAACGCCTTCGCACCCCTTGTTGTCTTTCTCGACTAGGCTGAGAATCCCCACACCTCCTTGCACCGACATTTCCAGTGAGTAGAAGTTCTTGTAGGAGTGTCGGTTGTCATTAATCCAGCTTAGTTGAGCAAGGATATGAAGAATCGATTACCAACCCCGTCGAGAAGGCTTGCGAGATTGTTCACGAATGGCTCAAAAGTGATGCATGGATGTTATCGACAATTGCCCAGTGAGCCAATCAGTCAGTGAAAATTAAAGCTTGAATCGAGTATGTGCCACTCTTCGACTTGGTTACCAAACACCTAATCCTCCTTCGAGGTTCGGAAAGGGTCAATTGTATCGTTGAGTGATTCATGTGTACAGTCCAGTGCTAACTACCGAGCAGTCTACCGTCGTGCTCTCGCTGGAGGTGTTCTTGATTCGGAAAGAACATGTTACTGTGGCAATGCCTTGTCGAGGCGCATCTAGATATCGTGGCTTGTTGGAACCACAAGGACGAGGGCGAAGTGAGGCGAGGTCTTGGGTATTATGAGAATGATTGAAT
The DNA here is from genome assembly GCA_038089055.1 of Tylopilus aff. balloui. NCBI lineage: Eukaryota > Fungi > Basidiomycota > Agaricomycetes > Boletales > Boletaceae > Tylopilus > Tylopilus aff. balloui. The sequence goes on from JBBPKC010000219.1 coordinate 24,174, forward strand.
AACCGCAGTAGATATTAGGTGAGACGGAGTTTAAACAGCTCACGTTGCCTCTCGTTCAAGACCTTCAGTCCCGATCCCAGACCACTTTGTATGCGCCATCACCCTATGTTTGTGTTGTTGCTCGTGGATTTCCAGTGTACTGTCTATCGATGTCTCGTAAGCTTGATAACGACCAGCATTATCCTTCTTGCGCTGCCAGTTGCTATCCTCTGACCAGCGTATTTTCTTAGTGAGATGGGTCTCGAATGCCGTGTTTGAGCACACGTATGTGCTCGCTCTTCTTTTGTGGGTCACTAGTAAATTTTCTTTGGAAGACCTCAGGTCGACCGTCTGCTGATAGCATATACCGTCGGTCTGATTTCAGTATTGAAATCATTGATCGACTTTACACTGAAACTTGGTTTGGCTAGTATGACTAGCTGGGAGGTGCTAAAGGAAGTCTTCAAGGACTACGAACGCTCGAACAGACGCAAGGAAATCTATGCTCACCGTCGATCATTGTACAAGGGCAACAGCGATGCTGACACAGGAAAATTTCCGCGAGACGATGAAGAGGGTGTTGGTGGATCGTTGGGCCTGGAGGTTGGAGTATCTGGGTCGAGATAAGTGTCGAGCAGAGTTGTACTACAACTTTGCCGCGACCAAAGACACGTCGTCCAGGCATTCACTCGCAGAAGCTTGAAGGCTCTCAGCAAACGCTCGGTCACTTTAACGTGACCTACAGTTCTCTGCAGATCGGGTCCACATGCGGTATTGTCATTGAAAGTGCCCTCTGCCTGCTCTCTCACCCGGGTTGCAGTCTGCCCTCGCCATCTCCGACAACTGTTCCCTACAAAGCCGTCTGGCTCATACAACAGACTACGTCACATCTTTCTGGAGGAACGACCTACACAGCCCCTGCTCGAACCAAGCTCTTCGAAAACACCGTCCAAGCATTTTATACAGCTCGCTCTCTAGGAACCCAGTGCTAGTTCCATGGATAACCAGACGTTGCCCTCTGTTCTTCCGGGCTTCCTAACTCTACAGGAGACGCTCCCGTATCTGAGTCCGTTCGATCGCAGAGAAAGGCCTCGCATGGCTCGTCATGCCGGCGAGCCTGATGCAGTGCACGTGGGCATTTCCAAAGACAATGCATAACCCATCCTCAGCAGCCTGCTTTGCCTTCACCTAGACAGGAATCTAGCTACATCATGTCATTCGTTGGCGTGAACCACATTGCACGCCAACCCAGCCTTGAGCAGCTGTCCCTCTGGTGGATTCAAACAACTCTTCAGGTTCCTCCGCTGCAACGCAACGAGGGAGCCACTCATACGAGAGTAAGTACTTATGGTAGTACAAGCGGTACCGTCGGGCTGATCCATGCGGGTGTGGGCTACTGTCTAGCAAAGGGGCTGAAGAGACGACGGCTGTAGGCCAACGAAGGTTTCGATGTCTATCGGGGTTTGTGTGGTATCTGTAGCGTACTGAGGACGCGGTGGGGACTCTTGTTATCGTTTGTGGTATGAAGAATGATGACTGACATAGGCAGGAGTTTTAAATGGTAATCGGAGGGTAGGCAGTTGGAGATGCACTGCAGGTGAAGCGTTGAAGCTGGGTGTTGAGGTGTGTTGCTCTTTACGTAACATCTCCTGTTAGTGGCTGATTGCAACGCACCGTAAGGCTATATCATTGTAGTCGATACACTAATTGCTACTAGGCGCTTAATCGATGAATTCGTCTGGATTGTGCATACTACCGGAGACCAGCAAGAATGAGAAGCTGAAAAGTTTGCGGACCACGACCACTACGGCGATTCTTGAAATGTCCATACGCGATGACTCTCTTTTCCATCCCCATAAGGAAAGTTGACTTCAAATTTCATCGGATCTTACCTGGCGCTGCACCATTTCAGGCCAAGCACCATCGTCAAAGGCAAGCCAGGAAAACCGATTCATGGGACTGCATATTGGGAACGCTGGTGGCGCGTTGCAAATACCGTGAGCTGCTTGTGACTAAGCTTTGGCCGAGGTGATCCGAATCAATGGCACGAAGTTGTCCTGGCAGCTGCGCTCGTTCGTTTTGGGTCGATGACCCTCTGGGACAATCCGATTCGGAGAGTGAAACGACCTTCGATAACGACCGCACTCACACCGCATTCCCCTCGTTCCCCTAGCCCATTCCTCGTTTCGACATCGACCTTTCGACTGGAGCTACTAGCAACAATGAGCCAAGAGCCACTGCGTTTCCGTATCCCCAAGATCAGGTTCCGAGTCCTTATCGTTGGTCGGGCAAATGCTGGGAAGACGTCCATTTTGCAGAGAGTCTGCGAAACAACGGAGGATCCAAAAGTATACAGAGTCAACGACGGTGTTCGTGAAGAGGTTGGTAAAAGGCATCCCATTCCGGGTGTTGACTTATTTTGTGACTAGATTCGTCTCGATCCCCACGACTGAGGTCCGTCCCTGTATATTGAATGTCGTACCTATTATGACTGCTCTTGGCAAGCGGGGCGACCACAATATCGAGGACGAGCTCGTGTTCACGAGTCATGATGGCTATGTTTTTCATGACTCGTGTGGGTTTGAGTCTGGAAGCAAAAACGAGTTACAAGTTGTCCAAGACTTTGTGTGTCGGAAGGCAACTGCACGTCGGCTGCAAGATAGACTGCATGCGATCTAGTTTGTGATTTCCTTCCTCAGGTTGGGTAAGCTAAAATGTAGTGATCAGGTACTGCATTCCAATGGAGAATGACCGGCCTATACTGGACATGAAGTTTTTTGACAGCATCTGCCCTGACAAGAATGGTGTGTAAACATTGACTACCATACATCTCTAAGCCTGACATGGAGTGGAAAGTGCCTGTGATTGCAGTTTTCACCAAGTATGATCAATTCAAGAGGGACATGAGGATGAAACTGCAAGAGAGATCTCTGACTGTAGAAGAGATGACTAATGAGACAGAGAAGATTTTTCAGGAGTAATATTGGACTGCACTCAAAGGTGGCTCACCAAGGTATGTTAGGCTGGAGAGTAAGTTTTAGGATCTTTTATTATAAATATTTGATATATGAAATATTTTAGAAATGCACAAGGCTGGTGAATCCTGCCAAGCCTTAATTACAGAAACAGCAAGTGCCTTGAGCATGGAGGTGGTAACACTGATGCTTCTAGTTGTGCAAAGAGGGAACCTTGAGACTAGCATAAAGATGGCAGTAGAGAGGTGAGTTAATGTCAAACCCTAGATATAAATTGCTCATCAAGTATAGGGCACAACTGAACAAGAATGGAATGGCAATCATTGATGGATGCCTCTTATATTTTCCACAGTTGTGGGTAAGCAAGATGTCTATATGTTGATGAATGTGATTGACAAAACATTATTTACTAGTTTGTGGTAGGGTGCAATTTTATAATGGAAACTGAAGCTGATAGGTGGTTGTTTTTAATAATGGATATATGGGTGACATGGTCTTGCAGTCAGTAAGTGAGATGATATTTATATATTAATTATGTATAATGACATGATATAATCAGAAAGTAAAGTGATGTTGTAACAGCTACAATTCTAAGGCTCATTGTTTCCCTGTCATTTCCTGCCCTCTAGGCTGTGAGTGATCTGATGTAATGGCTGCAATTCCAAGACTCATCATTTCTCTCCCATTTCCTGCCCTCTAGAGAGTGAGTGATCTGATGTAATGACTGCAATTCCAGGGCTCATCATTTCTCTTCCATTTTCTGCCCTCCAGTCTGTGAGTGATCTGATGTGATGGCTGCAATTCCAAGATTCATCAGTTCTCTCTCATTTCCTGCCCTCCAGGAGGTAAGTGATCTGATGTAATGGCTGCAATTCCAAGGCTCATCATTTCTCCCTCATTTCCTGCCCTCTAGTCTGTGAGTTATCTGATGTGATAGTTGCAATTCCAAGGCTCATCCATTCCTACCCTCCAGTGGGTGAGTGATGTGATGTGATGGCTGCAATCCAAGGCTTATCACTTGGCTTCCATTTCCTGCTCTCCAGTCTGTGAGTGATGTGATGTGATGGGTGTAATCCCAAGGCTCATCAATTCTCTCCCATTTTCTGCCCTCCAGTTTGTGAGTAATCTGATGTGATGGCTAAAATTCCAGGGCTCATCATTTCTCTCCCATTTCCTGCCCTCCAGGAGGTGAGTGATCTGATGTGGTGGCTGCAATTGCAGGGCTCATCATTTCTCTCCCATTTCCTGCCCTCCAGAGAGAGAGTGATGTGATGTGATGACTATGATTCCAAGACTCATCACTTCTCTCCCATTTTCTGCCCCCCCAGGAGGTGAGTAATCTGATGTGATGGCTGAAATTCCAAAGTTCAACATTTTCTCTTCCATTTCCTACCCTCCAGTGGGTAAGTGATCTGACGTGATGGCTGCAATTCCAAGGCTCATCATTTCTCTCCCATTTCCTGCCCCCCAGAGAGAGAGTGATCTGATGTGATGGCTGCAATTCCAAGGCTTATCACTTCTCTCACATTTCCTGCTCTCCAGTCTGTGAGTGATCTGATGCAATGGCTGCAATTCCAAGGCTCATCAATTCACTCCCATTTCCTGCCTTCCAGGCTGTGAGTAATCTAATGTGATGGGTGCAATTACAAGGCTCATCATTTCCTGCCCTCCAGGCTGTGAGTGATCTGATGTAATGGCTGCAATTCCAGGGCTCATCATTTCTCTCCCATTTCCTGCCCTCCAGGAGGTGAGTGATCTAAAGTGATGGGTGCAATTCCTAGGCTCATCATTTCCTGCCCTCCAGGCTGTGAGTGACCTGATGTGATGGGTAATCCCAAGGCTCATCAATTCTCTCCCATTTTCTGCCTTCCAGGCTGTGAGTGATCTGATATGATGGCTGCAATTCCAAGGCTCATCTATTCTTTTCCATTTCCTACCCTCCAGAGAGTGAGTGATGTGATGTGATGGCTGCAATTCCAAGGCTCATCACTTCTCTTTCATTTCCTGCACCCCAGGCTGTGAGTGATCTGATATAATGGGTGCAATTACAAGGCCCATCAATTCTCTCCCATTTTCTGCCCTCCAGTCTGTGAGTGATCTGATGTGATGGCAGTAATTCCAAGGCTCATCAATTCTCTCCTATTTCCTGCTCTCCAGTCTGTGAGTGGTCTGATGTAATGGCTGCAATTCCAAGGCTCATCTACTTCCTGCCTTCCAGGCTGTGAGTGATCTAATGTGAAGGGTGCAATTACAAAGCCCATCACTTCTTTACTATTTCCTGCCCTTCAGAAGGTGAGTGATCTGATGTGATGGCTGTAATCCAAGGCTCATCACTTCTCTCCCATTTCCTGCTCTCTAGTCTGTGATGTGAGGGGTGCAATTCCAAGGCTTATCAATTCTCTCCCATTTTCTGCCCTCCAGGAGGTAAGTGATCTGATGTAATGGCTGCAATTCCAAGGTTCATCATTTCTCTCCCATTTCCTGCCCCCCCAGAGAGTGAGTGATCTGATGTAATGGCTGCAATTTCAAGGCTCATCATTTCTCTCCCATTTCCTGCTTTCCAGTTGGTGAGTGATCCAGTGTGATAGTTGAAATTCAGTCATTTTTATTGCATCAATAAATTCAATAGAGTCATCTTGCCAATCTACTTGGTTCAAAGCTTAGCATGGTATCTTCAATATAATTTATTCTTGCTTATATTCTTGTTATGTGCGAAGTCGAGGATGGAGAGCTGCTACTAGTGTGGGGCACTCATGAAGAGGTGCCGTCTTAATTACACAAGTAGTGGTTGGTGAGTTGCCTTGAGTTGAAGGCTGAATGACTTAAGATCTTCTAGATGAATGGTCTAGACTGAGAAGTGACAAAAGACTACATGGAATTGTGTAGACAAAATGTGAGGTTTACATGGTGGTACTGGTCATCTTAAATAGGGAGAGATGGAAGCCTTGACTAAGCAGGTAGAACACGACAGAACATGGGAGAAACAGACGGAACACTGACTAAGTGAAAGGAACATCATGGAATAAGGTAGAAAGAGATATAAGAGGATTAGAGCAGGTGTGCCATGGAACTGAGAGGAGTAGGTGGAAACATAGAGATAGTGAAGGAGGAAGAAGAAAGAAGCAGGAGGGTATCTTCTACACAGTAGGACAATATGGGGAACACGCTGGGGTGTTTTGCTAATATGAGGAAAAGGCAATGATGAAGAAAGAAAACTGTAACATTACCCCCTTTGTACACTTGAGTCCCTGACTCGAGCACCTGTAGAACTCTTCTAGACCCCATCAAGGGAGGAAGTTCCCGTGGAAGGAAGTACATGAAGGCAATCATCTGCAAGATGTCCATACTCATCGCAATTTCCACAATGGCATTGGTGGCAGTAGCAAGCGGAATGCCCCCACATTGAGCAAAAGTTGCACTGGAGGGAGAGGCACTGAGTATGATAATGTCCTGGTGCGTAGTTGTGGCAAGATATGCAGTGGTACTGCGGACAGTGGATGCATAGGTGACCGCAATTGTGGCATTGAAAACATATGGTATCAGGGGTGGTGACTAGATTGGTGTGGGAGGGCATGAGAGGGAGGACGCATGTAGAGGAAGCAAGGATAATGGGGTATCCACTGGGCCCCTCGTAGGGGGCATTGGGGGATTCAATAAGATAACGGACTGGTGTGGGCATGATGTTGACACAGATTGGCTCTGGACTGGGGGAGTGACGTGGGGGAACAATGATGGGAACAATAGGGGATGGGGGTCAGGTTCATTCAAGATACTTGAGCTGTTGGAGCTTGTGCATAGTGTGGAAGAGGGATCTGAAGTAAGGAGTCAGGATGGAGCGATCCAGGGTACAGATGAAATGCGAGAAGCCCTGGTCATGTAAGATGTCTAACAAATGTGTCAAGGTGGCATGTAAGGGAGAAAGCACAATGGAAACATCAATGGGTTAGTCCCCTGGTGTTGCGGCGGTTAGGGTTACTGTCGCAAGACGTGTTTGAAGGTAGCAAGCGATAAGGTCAGGGCAAAGTAACTCCCCTTCCCGTTCCATGGCAAGCTCGATGGAATGCAAAATATCTGGGAATAGTATTGTATGAGCTAGGAGGAGGCGACAGTGTTTGATAGATAGAGCAGAAGCATCAATGGGCCGAGACAGAGCATGGAACATATGAGAAGTGGGGGAATATTCAATGCGTGTGGATGCTGGGGACGAGGGTTGGGTAGATGGGTTGGATGTAGGGTTGGACATTGTCTTCAATGTGGGTGATGGTGGGGCAGTGGAAGGAGATGGGTGAAGTGCTTGGAGATAGGAGAATGGGGAGAGTTTGTGTTTTTAGTTGGAGAGCAAGGTAAAAAAGGGAGGTGATGATGCAGATGGCTATGGAGTATACTAGGGTGATGATCAGAAATGGGAGCATGGTAACCGGAGGACTTAGAGGCAGGCTCCTTGTTTATAAGTGGATAGAATCTGCTTGGCATGTCTAAGATTAGTTTCGGGTTCCCAGGTATTTTTGGAAGATAGATACCCTTTCTACATGGTTAGATACTGCCATCGAGTGGTAGACCCCCGATGGGCAATTATTTTTTCTACTTCATACTTTTCATGGTTCTCTAATCGTGTCGGTGGGGGTTTGGGGAAATTGGGACTGTGAGTGGTGGTCTCCCTATAGGGGATTAGTAGTGACACATGGAATACGTTGTGGATTTTCCAGGTAGGTGGAAGGCACAGTTTGTATGCAGTGGGGCTAAGAATGGCTGAGATGGAAAACAGCCCATACCTTTTGGGGGTTAATTTGGGTGAGGCAGATTTGAGGCGTAAATGTTTAGCTTCTAGCCATACTTGATCACTGATGGTCCAGGGTTTGAAGTGCAAGGCAATTTGTTGTTTCATAATCAGTTGAGCAGATTGATGGGCAGCAAGAGCTTCCTTTTGGGCTTCTTCCAATCAAGATAGGTGGACGTTGAGAGCAGGTAGGCAGGTATTCAGGTGTAGAGGGGGGTAGGCTCTGGGTTCATAGCCTAAAATCAGTGAATAGGGGGAGGAAAGGGTGGTGGAGTGAGTAGCGGCATTGTGGTGAAACTCAGCAAATGGTAGTAATCTTTGCCATTCAGTAGGGTTATCAGTGCAGAATATTCGCAAATATACCTCTAGTTCTTGGTTAACTCTTTCCGTTTCTCCATCTGTTTGGGGGTGGTAGGCTGACAAGAGCCGGAGGTCATATTGAAGGAGCCGGGCTAGTTCTTTTGCAAAGGCAGAGGCAAATTGAGGTCCTTGATCTGAAATACAGGTATTGTGGAGACCATATCTGGGGAAGACATGCTGTAAAAATAGTTCTGCTGTGTCTGCTGTGAAAATGGATTTGGAATAAGGAATGAAAATTACTTCCTTTGTAAGGCCATGGTCGACCATGACCAACACAGAGTCTAGTCTGCCAGAGGGAGGGAGGCCAGAGATGAGATCAATGGAGATTTGTTGGAAGGGGTGGGTGGCCGAGGAGGAGAGAGGGTACAGAGAGGGAACTGTGGGGTGAGTATTCAGCTTGGATTGTTGACAAATGGCACATCTGTAGATGAAATTATGGACAAAGGTGGCGAGATCTGGCCACCAATAGTCCCGTTCCAATGCCGATTTGGTGTGGAAGTAGCCCATGTGTCCTTCAGTAAGGGAGTAATGAAGGGCAGAGACGAGGGCATGATGGGCATCAGGGGGAATATAAAGGCAGTGTTTAAAAAAAAGGTGACCTGAGTCGAAATGCCAGTCTAATAGGGAGGAGCATGGGAAGAGAGGGGAGTTAGTGGAGAGGGAGGAGATGGCTTTGAGTATGAGGGGGTCAGAGGCTAAGGAAAAGTGAATCTTTTCAGCAAGGGCAAGGTCGAGAGCATTGATGACTTGTGGGTCAGGGAGAATGGAGGAGTCTAAATTGTCAGAAGAGGTATTGATGTCATGACAGCGTGAAAGGGCATCTGCTGGGGCCATCTTGGTGCCTGGGGTTACCTTCCATAGGAGATCAAAGTCTTGTAAAAATAGATTCCAGTGTGCCTGTCATTTGGAAAGTTTATGGGGGTTCTTGATGAATGCTAGATTTTTGTGGTTGGTGACAATGGTGATGGGATGTGAGATGCCTTGAAGAAGGTGTTTCCATTCTTCCAGGGCAAGGATGACAGCCAGAAGTTCACGATCATAGATGTCATAGTTTCGTTATGCAGGAAGAAGGGTTTTCGAAAAGTAGACACATGGGTGGAGATCGCCATTGACATCAGCTTGCTGGAGGACTGCTCCCATGGCGACAAGAGACGCATTGGTCATCAGAGTGAAGGGTTGGGAGGGGTCAGGAAGTTAGAGTATGAGGACATCGACAAATTTGAGCTTGAGGGTATCAAAGATGTGTTGATGGATGGGGAGCCAGGACCAGGAGGTATTCTTGGT
>JBBPKC010000220.1:0-34686 GCA_038089055.1 Tylopilus aff. balloui
GGAATGAAGTATGTACCGGAAGTGTCAAGTGTTGGCTCTACTGAGTCGGAGCCTCAGGATCATGCTCCAAGTGAGCAATGACATCGGAGTAGTTCTAATACCGAAGGATGAAGCACATGTAGTTTGGAAGAACAGGAACAGAGGCAAATGAGAAACGGAAGTCATAGGAATTTACTAATGTCAGTCCGGAAGAAATAAATGGAGCAGAAGGTAGGAAATAGTCCGGAGTTATACCAGTGTTTGTCCGGAAGGTCTGGAGTTGGTTTTTGAAGCCCAGGATATGACAATATCCCAGGCTTCAAAAGCCAACTCTGGACCTTCCAGATGAACACCAGTATAACTTTGGACTATTTCCTGTCTTCCGCTATGTTCATTTCTTCTGGACTTACATTAGTAAATTCCTATGACTTTCATTTCTCATTTATCTCTGTTCCCATTCTTCTGAACTACTCATATTTCCTTATGCTTTATCCTTCAGTATTAGAACTACTCCAATGTCATTGCTCACTTGGAGCATGATCCTAAGGCTTTGACTCAGCAAAGCCAACACTTGACACTTTCGGTACTTACTTCACTTTGACTCCAGAGTTAGTTATCTAGCTCTTCTCCCATATATAAAACACTGTAGTTTACTGCCTGTAGACCTCAGTTTGAATATTGACATAGACAACCAAGTCTATTTTCCTCTTGTTCTCCTGTAATCTTCGTTAAGGGCTTGATGCCCTCTTTCCTCCCTTTGATCCTCAGACCTTCAACCCTTAGACCTCTGGACCCCAGACCTCCAACCTCCAACCCTTCACCTGAAATCCCGGAGTACAATTCCATTGCAAGGGCACACCATATAAGATGAAGCTAATACCCCATTTGCCTCAACTCCAGAGTTCTAGAGTTGTGTAAGATCTAGTCAGTTCAGTCTTAATAGGAACAGATGAAGAAACTTCATGGTTACTTGCAATAGAACTAGGTTATGCCTAAGAACTGGTCATGGACTTCCATCTCTAGTATCTAGAGAAGCCCAGATCTTACTCTGCTTGATCTACCAAATTCATTAACATTCACAAAAGTGTCTATTTACATTTCTTTGTCCTTGTCCTCTTTGTCCTCATCCTCTTCTTTGTTCTCTGCCATCATTTACCCCAACTCCACCCTTTCAGCTTCCCTCCCCTCCATTACCAACTCTGTTACCTCTGCCATTCTAATTCTCTTGTCCTTATCTTCCTCATCCTCATTCTTTTACATCTTTATTCACTACCTCCACTTTGTTTTTTAGCTCTGTCAATTAATAGTATCATGTAGTCCTCAAAGGCCTTCAAGGGTTTAGGCCTAAAAGGGGAATACTATTATATTCTGGGTCTCAAAGGCCAACTTTGGGTCCTCTGGACATATCCTAGCATAACTTTGGACTTTTTTCTGCATTTCTCTCTTGTTTGCTTTGCATAGACTAATACTACTAAATTCCTATAACTTCTGTTTCTCATTTGCCTCCATTCCTGTTTTTCTGGACTACTCATACTTTATTCTTAATGTTAACACAACTCTAATGTCAGTGCTCACTTAGAGCATGATCCTGAGGCTTTAACTTAGTAAAGCCAATGCTTGACACTTCCAGTACATATTTCATTTGGACTCTGGACTTATGTTAAGACTGAACTAACAAAGTCCTGCATAACTCCAGAACTTCAGAGTTGAGGTGAACAGAGCATTGGCTTCACCTTATGTGGTACACCCTTGTAACAGAATTGTGCCCTGGGATTTCAGGCAAAGAGTTGGAGGTTGGAGGTCTGGGGTCCAGAGGTCTGAGGGTCAGAGATCTGAGGATCAGAGGCCTGAGAATCAGAGGAAAAAGAGAGGGTGTCAAGCCCTTAACAAAGGTTATAGGAGAATAAGAGGAAGATAAACTCAGTTGTCTATGTTGATATTCAAACTGAGGTCTACAGGCAGTAAACTACAGTGTTTTATATATGGGGAGAGAGCTAGATGACTAACTCTGGAGTCAGAGTAAAGTAAGTACTGAAAGTGTCAAGTATTGGCTTTACTAAGTTAGAGCCTCAGGATTTTGCTGCAAGTAAGCAATGACATCAGAGTAGTTCTAATGCCGAAGGATGAAGCATAAGAAAATATGAGTAGTCTGGAAAAATGGGAATGAAGGCAAATGAGAAACAGAAGTCATAGAAATTTACTAATGTAAGTCCAAAAGAAATGAACATAGCAGAAGACAGGAAATAGTCCAGAGTTATACCAGTGTTTGTCTGGAAGATCCAGAGTTAGCTTTTGAAGCCTAGGATATGACAACTTAGTCATCCAGTTTTCCCTCCATATATAAACTCTATAGTTAACTGCCTATAGACCTCAGTTCAAATATTGACATAGACAATCAACATAGACAACTGAGTCTGATAACTCCATCTTTCTCTTGTTCTTCTGTGATCTCCATTGAGGGCTTAATGTCCTCTATTCTCCCTTTGACCTATTGACCTCTAGCCCTTTGACCTCTGGCTCTTTGACCTCTAGTCCTTTAATCTCCAATCTCTAACCCTCTGTTTGAAATTCCAGGGCATAATTCCAATGCAAGGGCACACCACATAAGATGAAGCCAACACCCTGTTAAACTAACTCCAGAGTTCCAGAGTTGTATTGGAGTCTGTCTGTTCAGTCTTAATATTTTCTCAATATATATAATCTAGTCTAAGATAATTGTTTTCTTCTGCCGATCTCTTTGTAATATGCATTCCCAAATATTCTTTAGCAGCTTCTAGATCTCTAGGTTTCCATTTCTTCATGAATGTCTTCTTATGCACAAGGGTTTGTATCTTGGATGAACTAGTAAAAAGAGCATTATTAACATAGATTAAAAGTATGATGATATCTCTGCCAAAAAATTTGACATAGATATCTGGGTCTGTTGTGCATTGGGTAAATCCCATCTCCAATAGAGATGCATGTAACTTCTTGTTCTATTGAAGTGCAGCTTGCTTCAATCCATACAAGGATCAATTCAATCAACAAACTTTAGTCTCTTGACCTTTAACAATATAATCTTCTAGCTGTTCCATATAGATTTCTTTGTCAAGATCTCCATATAGAAAAGCTATCTTGATATCCAAAGCTTCAAGTTTCCAGTCATTTTGTGCTGCTAAGGATATTATCAAGCATACTGTTTCAAAACATGTGACTAGAGAAAATGTTTCTTTGTAGTCTATGCTAAAGACTTGTGTAAAGCCTTTTGCAACAAAGCATGCCATGCTTTGTCTGTTAGTCTTTTGTTAAAAGACCCATTTTCCTTTAATGGTTTTGCAATTCTATGAAAGATTTACCAATCTTTAAACTTTTCTATTCTTTAAGCTTTTGATTTCATTATTGTAAGCTTTATATCACTTTTTTGCTGGTCTTGTGACAACTTGGCTATGTTCTTATAATGACATGGTATATTAGAAGGTATTGTCAGAGCAAACATATGTCTGAACCATGAATTGAAGTACATTTCTTCAAGGTTATTTTCTTTGCTTGTGGGGCATGTCATCTCTTCTGTAGTATCCATGTCTTTCTTTATCTTCTTCTTAATTAAAGATAAGCCTTATATCTCTTTCTTGATCTCTATAGGGAATCTCTCTCCATAAGTATTATCTGGGAGTATCCTTTGAGTCAGTATCTGTCATATCCCAGGCTACAAAAGCCAACTCTGGATCTTCCAGACAAACACTAGTATAACTCCGGATTATTTCCTATCTTCTGCTCCATTCATTTCTTCTGGACTTACATTAGTAAATTCCTCTGACTTTTGTCTTCCATTTGCCTCCATTTTCATTCTTTCAAACTACTCATACTTCCTCATGCTTCATCCTTTGGTATTAAAACTACTTTGATGTCATTGCTCACTCAGAGCATGATTCTGAGGCTCTGACTCAGTAGAGCCAATACTTAACACTTCTGGTACATACTTCACTCTGACTCTGGACTTAGTCATCCAGTTTTCCCTCCATATATAAACTCTGTAGTTTACTGCCGGTAGACCTTAGTTTGAATATCAACATAGACTATCAACATAGATGACCAAGTCTATCTTCCTCTCATTCTCCTGTGACCTTCATTGAGGACTTGACGCTCTCTTTCCTTCCTCCAACTCTCAGACCTCCGACCCTCAGACCTCTAGATCTCAGACCTCTGGACCTCCAACCTCTGACCCTTCTGCCCAAAATCCCAGGGCTCGATTCCATTGCAAGGGCGCACCACATAAGATAAAGCCAACGCCCCACTCACCTCAACTCTGGAGTTCCAGAGTTGCACAGGACTTCATCAGTTCACTCTTAACAGTATCCTAGATGAATATCTCTGATCAACAGAAGGTTGAGATATTGAATGTTTATCCCTAGTAGATAGATATTGATGAGGATGACTCCTAAACTCTAGTAATGAATTGATTTCTTGTCTAGGTAATAATCAAGATCTAGTTCCTGCAATAGAAAGTGAAGAGTGAGGTAGAGAAAATTGTAGAAGAAGAAGAGATAATGGTCCTTTATAATCTAGATCTAACAAGTATCACTTATGCTGATGATGATCTTGTAAAGAAGAATGATGTCCTATATTAGATTCTATCCTCTTAATTCTTGGATGAAGGGATGATCTTATAGTTTTATATGAGGGAGGTGAATGAGATGATTCAAAGAAATCAAAGAACAGTGATGAAGGGATTTGTATATTAGAAAAGTGTCTTTGAGAGTTTTCATTAACTGCTTTATTGCCACTTGGTGAATGCCATGGAGATATTGATGCTCTAAAAAATACTGGTTTCTATTGGTGATAACTGGCTGGAAATTGAGGTTGATTGGGCTGTAAACTTCCTGGTATAGGTATTGGTACAAATATATCACAAGAAGGTTCTGGATTCTTCTGTGTTTTGTCTAAAGTAACAGAATTGTTGTCTTCAACTTGATCTAATATAAGGTCTGGTTTGTTTTTCTCTTTTCTAAGACAATAAGAAAATATTTCTTTATCAAAGGTGGGGTTAGAAGTAATGTAGACTTTTTGTCATTCCATATGCCAGAAATGATATGCTTTGGAGTTCATTTTATAACCTATGAATACCATTGGTTTCAATGTTGGAGATAATTTATCTTGTCTTTCCTGTGAGAGTAAATGCATATATGCTCTAGAACTAAATACTCTGAAGTAGAAGACATCTGGAATGTTTCCAGTGAATAACTCATATGGAGTTTTCCAAATGATTCTATGCATCAGTTGATGATTATAGAGGTGAAGGAATGTAGTTACTGCATCTTGCCAAAAGATATGAGGTAAGCAAGCAGAATGAAGCATTGCTCTAGCCTTATTCATGAGGGTATAATTGAATCATTCTGCTCTACCAATCTATTATGGAATGTGGGATATTGTTAAGAGTGAACTGACTTAGTTCTGCACAACTCCGGAACTCCAGAGTTGAGGTGAATAGGGTATTGGCTTCATCTTAAGTGGTGCACCCTTGTACTGGAATCATGCCCCAGTATTTCAAATGGAGGGTCAGAGGTCAGAGGTCCGGGGTCCGGAGGTCTGAGGTCTGGGATCTGGAGGTCTGAGGTCTGGGGTTCAAAGGTCTGAGGTCCAAAGGTCTGAGATCCGGAGGTCTGAGGGTCGGAGGTCTAAGGGTTGGAGGTCTAAGGGTCAGAGGTCTGAGAGTCAGAGAAAGGAGAGAGGGCATCAAGCCCTCAATGAAGGTCATAGGAGAATGAGAGGAAGATAGACTCGGTTATCTATGTTGATAGTCTATGTTGATATTTGAACTGAGGTCTACAAGCAGTAAACTACAGAGCTTTATATATGGGGGGAGAGCTAGATGACTAACTCTGGGGTCAGAGTAAAGTAAGTACTGGAAGTGTCAAGTGTTGGCTCTACTGAGTCAGAGCCTCAGGATCATGCTCTGAGTGAGCAATGACATCGGAGTAGTTCTAATACCGAAGGATGAAGCATATGTAGTTCGGAAGAATGGGAATGGAGGCAAATGAGAAACGGAAGTCATAGGAATTTACTAATGTCAGTCTGGGCAAAGTGAACAAGAGAGGAAAGTGGAAAAGAGTCTGGAGTTATGCCAGAGTATATCTGGAGTGTCCCAAGTTGGGCTTTAAGGCCTGGATATAACAGATACAGAAGTTTGATGAATGATTCCTCTGTTTGAGAAGAATGACTGCATGGCTTATCCCATATATTTCCCACCATGATCAGAATGAACAGAGAGAAGCAAGGTAGTGGTCCAATTTTCCAGTTGAAATATCATGTATTGGAATTTAAAAGGCATTTTATTTTTTGAGCAAAGAAAGGAGAGTATAGTGAATCCTGAAAAATCATTGATAAGGGTAAGAATATATGTGGAATGAATGGGAGATTCCACAGGTAAAGGACCAATAAGGTTAGTATGGACAAGTTTCAAGGGTCTCAAAGCATATATTGCAGAAATTAAGTAAGGTCCCTGGATAAATTTCCCAAGAGAGCATTCTTTGCAAGGAGAGATGGTTAGAGGAGGTGTAAGTGTGGAAGGTAAACCTTTGACAACTTTGGGAGCTTGGGTAAGAGCTTTGGAGACAATATATCCAAAACATTCAAGCCAAAGTTTGAAGAGATTTCTAAGAATGATCATTATAATATTTGCATAGGGTATCAGTAAAACCATGATCCAATGTAGATTATTTGATGGCACTAAGGCAGAAGCCTGTAGTACTAGACAATCAGAATTGTCCCAAATTCCTTGGATATTTCACAGTGAGAACCAGCTACTGTGAGTTGTACAATGGATAATAGTCTATATTTGGCATGTGGAGAGTACCACACCCTAGCAAGATTTAGAGGAGGAAAATCAATCCCATTTGCTAACTTTTGCTTAAGGATGATATGGCCAGGTCCATAGATTGAAACTTTGTGGCCATTAGCAATGGTAGTAGTAAGTTTGCATCTATATTGAGTATGGGAGTTGCTTTTATAGGGGATGACATGGTCAGAGCAACCACTATCAATTATCCATAAGTCTTTAGTTTCCATGATTGTGGAATCATGGGCATCCCTTAGTTTTGCACTGAAATTATAGTCAAGTAAATGATCATTGACATTCTTAAAAATACCATTTTGTATATAGTAATCAAAACCTTTAGGGTATTGAAGTCTGTCTTCAACTATTCTCATTGGTTTTGCAATAGGCAGAAGCAGAACCTTAGGGGTTTTCTGAGGAATATACAATTTGAGGTCATCAATGTCATTGAAATGACCAGTACTAGAAACTAATTCTTCAAGTGAGAACTTTACTGGTTTCTTCTTTGGCCTCTTCTTATGGGAAAGGTACTTACAAAGAGATGCAATATCCTTAGAGAAGATGTTCATGTTCCCTATGATATGAGATGTTGATGCTTCACCTGATAGAGATATTTCAGGCAAAGCCATCTTGAAAGAGTTGAATAGAACCAGTGTTCTTCTCAAAATTCACTTCCATGTGGTCAATAAAATGTTCACAGGGATCTTCAGGTCCAGTATCAGGAATCTCTCCATCTTCCATGATGAAAGCAGAAATACCAGTGTCAAAAGAGCTAGCTATAGCCTTGCCTTTGCCTTTTTGTTTAAGGTAGGCTTCTTGCTTCATTATCTTCTTAGATTTCTGAACAGGGTTAGAATTTCCCTATTGAGAATGTCTGGAAGATCCAGGCTTAGGTGTCTGTTGATTTGTTGGAGCAGCAGTTCTTTTCTACTGCTGTTGTTGTTATCCCTACCAAGATATTGTAGAAGAGCTTTGATGAATGATCTTTGTGAGATTGATATTGACAGAAACTTCTAATATGTGAGAGGCAAGAGTAGGCTTGAAAGACTTTTCTGCCATAATGCATCTAGTTACCAGCTCCATATGGAAATCAGCTTCAGGAGTAGTTTGGACTATAGTGAACACAAGAGTGTAGAAATTGTTAGGAAGTGAGGAGAGTATGAACATAGCTCTGAAGTTTTGGGATAGATTTAAACTGGCTTGTGTAAGTTGTTTGAAGAGGGAGTTTAGGTTGTTGATATTGGCTTGCATTGATCTTGCTCCAATCTTTGAATAAGAAATTCTGTGAAAGAGATAAAATCTGCTAGCAATGCTGGCAACTCCAAATAGATTCCTAAGCCATTCCCAAAGAGCTCTAGCAACAGATGGATAAGTCATTAGATCTGCCCATGTGAAGTTAACATTTTCTTGAAGAGAATCACTTATTGTAGAAGTGAGAAACCCACAGACTTGTTTGTCTAGAATTTTTTACTTTCTGGTTTTCATTCTCTATGGCCAGTGGTTGTCCAGCTATGACAATAGTCCTAAGTGAAGTGTATGTAATGGTTCTGTCAATGATACCATAGATGGAGTACATCTCCAAGGTAGTGATAACTTGTTTTGACCAGATAGGATAAATTCTTTAATTATCTAGGGTAGGAATCTTGAACATGGTGGTCAAGTCAACTTTCAACTCAATAGAGGAGGGAAGAGCATTTGCTGCCATGATTTATAACTGCAATGAAAACTCATCAGCAAGGAAATTTGAGATTACCAAGTCTAGTTGTGAAGAAAAAATACTATTTCTAGGTATTAATCCCTTTTTCTATCTCCACTCTATATTCCATCTCTTTTTGTGTGAGATATGATGTGCATGAAGGTTCCAAGAAAGTGCTTGAATGTCTTTACTTTCATATGTAGTTTGATAACAAACTGGATGATAATTATTATACCATTCTGGTAGTTCAGAAAATATGGAATCAAGCACAATGATGAAAGTCTTCTCAAAATAATAATGAGGGTTCAGGATTTGAACTTCCATATTGATTTCTTTCTTAAGAACAATCTCTTGACTATCATGTGAAAAGTATGGCAATAAGACAAAGGAACTTGGATCTATGCATGATGCTTCAAGTAAGTTATTCCAGAGCTCAATAAAATCCCTATTGTTGTTATATCTGGGCCTCAAAGGCCAACTCTGGATACTCTGGACATACTCCAGCATAACTTTGAACTCTTTTCTGCATTCCCCTCTTGTTTACTTTGCTCAAACTAACATTAGTAAATTTCTATGACTCCCATTTTTTATTTGCCTCCATTTCTGTTCTTCCAGACTACTTATATTTCCTTATACTTCATCCTTTAGTATTAACACAACTCTAATTTTAGTGCTCACTTGAAGCATGATCCTAAGGCTCCAACTTAGTAGAGCCAACACTTGACACTTCTGGTACATATTTCATTTTAACTCCAGACTTAGTTATCCAGGCTTTTCTCCATATATAAACTCCATAGTTAACTGCCTGTAGATCTCAGTTCAAATATCAACATAGACAACTTACTTCTGATCTCCTCCCTGTGATCGCTATTAGGGCTTGATGCCCTCTCTCTCTTTCTCTCCCTCTCTTCCTCAGACCTCCAACTCTTAGACCTTCAACTCTCAGATCTCTAACCCTCAGATCTCTAATCCTCAGACCTCCAACCCTCAAACCTCCAATCCTTAGACCTCTAACCCTCAGACCTCCAACCCTTAGACCTTCAACCCTCAGACCTCTAATCCTCAGACCTCCAACCCTTAGACCTTCAACCCTTAGACCTTCAACCCTTAGACCTCCAACCCTCAAACCTCTGGACTATTAACCACTGACCTCCAATCCCCATTTGAAATCCCAGGGCATGATTCCTTTGCAAGGGTGCACCACACATAGTAAAGCCAACATACTATCAAACCAACTTCAGAGTTCCAGAGTTGCCTTGGAGTCCATCCATTCAGTCCTAATAGTATATTTGAACTCACACTTGCATTGGAATCCCCAACCATGTTGATCTGCATGACATAGTTGCATGCAAGGGCAATTGACAACCCTCTCAATGCCTTAAGTAGCAGTTGTCAAGCCCCCAACCTCATCAAACAGTTTTTTAGCTTCTCTGCTTATTAGCACACTTCATCTGCATCTCAAGCACACTGGGCTTTGCAATTCCCTTCACCTAGAGCACACATTGAAGAGCTCATGAACATCAGTGACCCTGCCACCCCCCCTAGCTTTCACACTCCTAGCATCCATGTCAATCCAGTAGATCCAGATAGACCCAGAGACAATTCTCCCAGTGACTTCAACCTCCTAGCAGATGATCTTGACCCCAATTTATCTAACAAAGAAAAATACATCCCATGAGATACACTTACTAACCTGGCAAGTGCTATCCAGGTCCTCACCTACTCTTTAAGAAAGAAATCCTCAGAACTCTCACAACAGACAAAGTCTATGAACTAGTGTATAGTTCTTTATATGTATCGCAGCATTTTTTTCATTCTTATCTTTGACTTCTGTCCTTCCCCTGACCTTACTTCTATCAAGTCCTGGTTACTTACTTTATAGGAGCAGGCTTTCTCCTTGTCTATGCTTGCCTTCTCTTTTGACTGAGATTTGTTTTCTTATTCTCGACTCCATGATTTATCTCACTCTATGTCTTTCCATGAGCTTAGTCATTGGTTCTCTCTTGTCTCTCAACATTCTATATACTTGGTTATCACCTCTCTGTCGCCAGTATTTAAACTCTAGTTCCAATACCCTGTAACTCCACATTTTATCTATGCAATCTATGTGATCCTCTTGTCTCTCATTGTCATTGCTAAGGGCTCTTTCTTTGATCTTCTGAGTGAAGGGAGTATCATCTATTGCTTCCACTAGTCCACTGCCAAAGTAGTTAAGACAGTGCCTCTTTGTGAGTGCCCCACTCCAGCAGAAGTCTCCCAGTTCTCATCTTGTGCATAATAACTAGACTAGTTTGATAGCATGGATTCCCACAAACTTTAGGTTTTTCTTGTCCAATGTAAATTAAACTTCCAAAACTGTCTAAAAGCCTTCATCTCCAACCATGCAAAGGTCACATTCACCCAGTTATACCTAAATAAAATAGCACTGGAATGGTTTAAACTAGATCTTCTCCAGATAGAAAACTATGCACTCCATTCACTTTGGATGGATGACTCCAGGGAATTTGTTCTGGAATTGCAGACCAACTTTGGACTGCACAACCCCATTGGAAATGTGAAGCACCAACTAGATTACTTGACAATGAAGGACAGTCAAAGGATTAATAGATATGTGATGGAATTTAATAGAATAGCTTTACAAGTCCAGGGCTATGGAGAAGGTGCTCTCTGGCACCACTTCTACAATGGCCTTCTAGACCACATCAAAGACAAAATTTTGTGAGTCAGCAAATCCCTCATGCTCTTCAACTTTGCCAACTTACCCATGCCATTGACATGTGCTATTGGGAGTGCAAGTCTGAGGTTAACTGCCAGGCAAAGCCTTCTCACAACACCTCCAAGACATCCAACAAAACCCATACCTTGTCCACTGGCTTCTCTGGCTCCTCCAAGAATTCCCAAGAAAAGTTCACCAGCACTTTCAACAACTTCAAAGTGTTAAGACTGGATTGACTAAGTCCTGTGCAACTCTGGATTTCCAGAGTTGAGGCGAACAAGATGTTGGTTTCACCTTATGTGGTACACTCTTGTAATGGAATCATGCCCTGGGATTTCAGGTGGGGAGTCCAAGATCCAAGGTTCAAGGTCTAAGGGTTGGAAGTCTGAGGGTTGAAGGAAGGAAAGAGGATGTCAAGCTCTCAATGGAGGTCATAGAAGAATGAGAGGAAGATAGACTTGGTTATCTATGTTGATATTTGAACTAAGGTCTATAGGCAGTTAACTATAGAGTTTATATACAGAGGGAAAACTGGATAACTAAGTCCAGAGTCGAAACGAAGTATGTACCAGAAGTGTCAAGTGTTGGCTCTACTGAGTCAGAGCCTCAGAATCATGCTCCAAGTGAGCACTGACATTGAAGTTGTGTTAATATCAAAGGGTAAAGTATAAGTAGTCCAGAGGAAAGGGAATGGAGGCAAATAAGAAACAGGAGTCATAGAAATTTAGTAATGTCAATCTGGGCAAAGTAAACAAAAGAGAAATGTAGAAAGAAATCCAGGGTTACACTAGAGTATGTCCAGAGCATCTAGAGTTGGCCTTTGAGGCCTGGATATGACAGTATTCCCCTCTTAGGCCTGAACCCTTGAAGGCCCTTGAGGATCATGTGATACTGTTGATTGATAGAGTTAAAAAGAACACAGAGTGGAGTGTGAAAATCTTCTGCAAGATATAAAGTCTGGGTATTCCACTACTAACCTCTCAATACTATACCATCATGTCCAAGTATACAGACATCAAGGAGTGGAACAATGAGCACCTGGCAGAGTGCACCAAGGATGATGACAAGCTCTGGGATGTAAAGGTGGCAGAGCAGAGGTGTCAAATGAAGGTGCAAAAGGAGAAGGAGCAGAGGAAAGTGAAAGAGAAAGTCCAGAGGAGGGCTGAGCAGGAGGTTGAGTGACGATGTGTGGAGGTAGAGGCAGAGGCCCAGAGAAGGGTAAGTCCACCAATGTGTAAGCAGATAGGACTAATGGACTACAGGCAGAGTGGATAGCAAGGGAGCAAAGCTTCAGTAAGGGAAAGGGGCAAGCAGAGCTGGTGCCAGTATGCCAGAGATGTGAGAACTGGGGGCTGGACTGCACCCTCAGTCCAGGAAAGTCGACAGCATGCGTGGAGTGCTACAACATGAAGGCATGGTATGAATGGCCCAGATAGAAGAGAACGGAGCTGAAGAGAAAGTGGAAGCAGCAAGCAGAGAAGGCAAAGGGACCTTGAAAGAAAATGAGATCCAAAGGAGAAGGATCAAAGATGGCATTAGAGTTAATGGAGTATACCTAGATTATCGTGGCAATGATCTGGGATCACCAGGATGTGATCAAGGGGTAACTCAATTGTCTCATGTCCATGGTATCATAGTTGGTGGACCTCAAAATGACTGAGATCTACCCAAATGATGAGTGCGAAGAGGATGGGAAGGACAAGAAAGATAGAAAGGAAGATGAGGACAATGAGATTGGAGCAGCAGAGATGAAAAAGCTGGTGATGGAGGGGAGGGAAGCCAGAAGAGCAGAGTTGGCATGGATAATGGCAGAGAATGAAGAAGGGGAAGAGGAAGAAGAGAGCAAGAGCAAGGACATGTAAAAGTTACAATTGCAAATGTTAATGATTTTGATGGTCAAGTAGAGTGAGGTTTGGGCTTCTCCAGGTACTAGAGATGGAAGTCTGTGATGAGTTCCGATGTGTGACCTAGTTCAGTTGCAAGTAACCATGAAGTTTCTTCATCTATTCCTTCATATCCAGATCATTGGATCAAGTACAGGACTTTGCAGTTCTGTTGCCTGCAATCTATCTTTGAGTTAAGGATTTTGAATATCTCATATTTCAGTTTACCATCAATCTCAACCAGAGATGATAATGATTGCATGTGGTTCAAAATGATATTAGAGGCTGCAGGCTCTAGTTGAGAAACATGGAAGACTGGATGCACAGACTTCATGTTCTCTAGGAGCCAGAGGATGAATAAAACAGTGCTGGCTTGAGCTATAATTTTGTAAAAACCCAAGTTCTTTTCAGAGAGCTTCTTGGAGGGGCACATGAAGCAAAATTATTTTGCCTTGATGAAGACCTAACTACTGACTTTGAAGTCTAGTGCCAGAGTTTGCTTGGCATTCATGGGTCCTTGATATCTTTGCTAAGCTAGGGCTATTTCATCATGAAGGAGGCTGTGGAGAGAGTCAAGGTTGATGAAGTATTCTTGAGCTTGGGTAAAGGTAAGGTTGCATTCAGGATAGATGAAGATATTTGGATAACAATCTTTATAGTGAAGAATGGAAAGACACTGGTGGTTGTCATATCCTTGGCTTCAAAAGCCAACTCCAAACACTTCTGGACAAACACCAGTATAACTCTGGACTATTTCCTGTCTTTTGCTCCATTCATTTCTTCTAGACTTACATTAGTAAATTCCTCTGACTTTTGTCTTCCATTTGCCTCCATTCCCATCCTTCCAGACTACTCATACTTCCTTATGCTTCATCCTTCAGTATTAGAACTACTCCAATGTCATTGCTCACTTGAAGCATGATCCTGAGACTCCAACTTAGTAGAGCTAACACTTGACACTTCTGGTACATACTTCATTTCGACTCCAGACTTAGTCATCTGGTTTTCCCTCTGTATATAAACTTTGTAGTCTACTGCTTGTAGATCTCAGTTCAAATATCAACATAGACGACCAAGTCTATTTTCCTCTCATTTTCCCATGATCTTTGTTGAGGGCTTGATGCCCTTTCGACCCTCAGACCTCCGAATCCTAGACCTCCTCCCTCTGACCCTTCATCCAAAATCCCAGGGCACAATTCCATTGCAAGGGCATACCACATAAGGTAAAGCCAATGCCCTGTTTACCTCAACTTTGGAGTTCCAGAGTTGCACAGGACTTAGTCAGTCCAGTCTTAACAGTGATAGTGTTTGAAGCATTGTTATAAGCAAACTCTGTGAGGGGCAGGAGCTCAGACCAGTTGTCTTGCTGGTAGTTGCAATAGATCCAAAGGTACTATTCCAGGGTCTGGTTTATTTGCTTTATTTGTCCATCACCCTCTGGGTGGCAACTGAAAGTGAAGTGGAGTTGGATGTCTAAGGCTTTCCTGAGTGAGCAGAAGAAGTAGGAGACATACTCTGAGTCTCAATTGGAGGTGAGGTGTGAGGGAACTCCATGTTTGGAGAATACATGGAGTAGAAATAGTTTTACTAACTCCAGAGATGTCACTTTGTCATCAGTTGGGATGAAGATGCACTGTTTGGTCAATCTATCCATGACTACAAGAATGGTGAAATATCTGGAGAATGGAGGGAGCTGCTCAATGAAGTTCATGGTGATTGAATTCCATGGCTTCTCTGGAATGGCAAGTTGTTTCAGAAGCCCATAGGGCTTATGTCTGGGGATCTTAGTGTGGGCATAGGCTACACATGAGGAAACATAGTCTTTGATGAAGATTTAGATGCCTCGCCAAGTGTATTCATGACAGATGAGCTCTAAGGTCCAGTTTTGTCCAAAGTGTCTGGAGAGCAAATGATCATATTTGTACTGGAGGACTTGGAGGTGGAGATCATCTGCATCTGGGACATAGATGTGATTGTCTAGATGGAGGATGCCTTTGGAGTCTATGGTCCAGTGGGAGTTGGGGAGTTTGAAATTGGACATGTAAGTAGATGCTAAGAGATTAGAGGGGAGTGTGGATAGAATGTTTCTGTGAAGGAACTCAATGTCAAACAACATGCTAGCCTGGAGGACTGGAGTTGCTAAAATTGTTGCCCTGAGAGATGACACAAGCTATTCTTGGGTAAATATGGGATGGAAATTCTAGGGGTTTACAAGCACATAGTCCCTATTCCCTTTTTTGGGATAGATATCCCAGTGTCTAGTGAGGAAGTTGGGTTTTACACCTAGGTGTCCAGGGTAGAAGTGGATGACCATATTGAACTGCGAGAGGAACTCCACCTACTGGGCTTGATGCTAAGTTAGAAGTTTGGTAGTTATGAAGTATTCCAAGTTCTTGTGGCCTGTGACTATGTCAATTGGAGTTCTAGAGCCTTCAAGGTAGTGCTGCCAAGTCTGGAAGGACTCATGGATGGCTAGCAATTCCTTATCATGGGTATCATAGTTGAGTTTGTGAGCAGAAAGGGTGTGGGAATAAAAAGCTATAGGGTAAATTTTATCATCTGGACATCGAATGAAGAGAATACTACTAATGGCATAGTTGGAGATGTCTGTCTTGACAATCAAAGGGGAGTCAGGAATCCAATGGGATAGGATGGGAGCAGAGATGAAAGCATTCTTAAAGCACTGGAAAGCAGAGTGACAGGCATCATCAAAATTTCACAGAGTGCCCTTTTGGGTAAGATAGGTGAGTGGAATAACAAGTCCAGAGTATTTGGCAATGAATCTCTGGTAGAAATTAGTGAATCTGAGAAAAGACAATATATCTCGGACCTTCCATGGTTTAGGCCAATCAACAATGGCCTTCACCTTTTCTAGGAACATGGAAAGTCTGGTCAAAGAAAGTCAATATCTGAGATACTTAGCAAAGTTGGTATGGAATTTGCATTTCTCAGGCTTGGCATAAAGTTCATGTTTTTGAAGATGTTAGAGTATTTCCTGGACATTGTCATATCTGGGCCTCAAAGCCCAATTCCGGACACTCCAGACATACTCCGGCATAACTCTGGACTCTTTTCCGCTTTTCTCTCTTGTTCACTTTGCCCAGACTGACATTAGTAAATTCCTATGACTTCCATTTCTCATTTGCCTCCGTTCCTGTTCTTCTGAACTACATATGCTTCATCCTTCGGTATTAGAACTACTCCAATGTCATTGCTCACTTGGAGCATGATCCTGAGGCTTCGACTCAGTAGAGCCAACACTTGACACTTCCGGTACTTACTTTACTCCAACTCTAGAGTTAGTCATCTAGCTCTCCCCCCGTATATAAAGCTCTGTAGTTTACTGCTTGTAGTTCAGTTCGGATTTCGACATAGACTATCAATGTAGATGACCAAGTCTATTTTTCTCTCATTTTCCTGTGACCTTCATTGAGGGCTTGATGCCCTCTCTCCTTCCTCCGACCCTTAGACCTCTGACCCTCAGACCTCTGACCCTCAGACCTCTGACCCTCAGACCTCTGACCCTCAGACCTCAGACCCTCAGACCTCAGACCCTCAGACCTCCAACCCTCAGACCTCTGACCTCCAACCCTCTGTTCGAAATACCGGGACATGATTCCAATGCAAGGGTGCACCACATAAGGTGAAGCCAACGCCCCGTTCACCTCAACTCCGGAGTTCTGGAGTTACGCAGGACTTAGTCAGTTCACTCTTAATAGACATGCTCTTTGTGCTTTGTGCAGTCTTTGAAAAAGATAAGAATATTGTCCAAATAGACGATGATGAAGACATTGAGAAGATCTGTGAAGATGGAGTTAATGAACTGCTAGAAAGCTGCAGGGGCTTTGATAAGACCAAATGGCATGACAAGCCATTCAAACAATCTGTAGCATGCCTGGAAGAATGTCTTCCATTCATCTCTGGTTGTAATGCAGACTAGATGGTTTGCATGCCAGAGATCAAGCTTGGTGTAAATCTGAAGGTAACTTGAAGCATCTAGGAGGTTGGAGATGTGAGGAAGTGAATAGTGGTCCTTCTTCATGATCTTGTTAAGTTTGCAGAAATCTATGCAAAGGTGGAGTAAACCATCCTTCTTGTGAATGAAGTGTTATGTGCAAGATTGGGGTCAAGCAAGTTCCCTCAATGTGGGGCACTCATGAAGAGACATCATCTTAGTTATATTGAGATGAGATGAAAGACAATTGACTGAGTCAGTCAATGAAGTGACAAGATTAAGGCAGATAACCTTAGATGAATTGGGAGTAACAAGAGGCTATGTATATTTGCATAGATGAAATGTGAGGGAATTACAAGCAAGGTGTCAAGACTTAAATAGCAAGAGTCTAGATGGTAAAAACATATAGAATATAAAAGAACAAATAAAACACAGTAATATATTGGGTATTTCATAATCAAGGAGTTTGACTAATACTGCAAGTGAGCTGTGCCATGTGAACAAGATATGGAACTAGGTAAGAATTAATCTACAGTAAGTGAGGGGACAAGCCTGGATAAAGAGAACGCTTGATCCTATATGATAAGCAGCCAGTGCTCAAGGGAAAGAGTATCAGGTTGTGGACATGAGTCATGTACAAGAATGAGAAAAATGTTATGATAAATGAGGAGAACTATAACATTACCCCCTTGGTATGTTTGAGACCCTGTCTCAAACTCTTTACTCTAGCCCCCTCTCCAATTGTGCATGAGCTTTCCAATATAAGGGTTATATGAGAATGAGGGCAGTCATTGGCCAAATGTTTGAACTCATCACAAGTTCTACAGCAACAATGGTGGCAGAACTGAGCAGAATATTCCCAGTGTTGATAGAAATCACATTATATGGTGAGGCACTGAGAATGATAGTGTTTGGGGGTGTAGTCGTGACATGCCACACAGCAGTACTGGGGGCAGTTTATATGTAAGTGCCCAGTAGCATGACACTAATAGCAAACTGTGTTGGAAATGGCATTGGAGTAGGTTTGAGAAGTGGCCAGTGGTAAAATGCAAGTGGGTGATGCCAGAATGAGGGAATGACCTCCCAGTCCATCATGCAAGGCATTGTGAGAGATGATATAGAGAGGATTATGGGGATTTTGGATGTCAATGGGTAGGGCACTGCTAACTAAGAGCACTGGAATTGGAAGTGAAGTGGGCTCAACAACTATGGGAGAGGGAGGTTGAGTCCACTTGAGATACTCAAGCTACTGTAGTTCATGAAGGATTTGAAACAAGGGCCTAAAATAGGGGAGAAGAATATTTAGTTCCATGTTATGAATGTAAAGACTAAAACCTTGATCATGAAGGATGTCCAAAAGTTTAGTCATGGTAGTATGAAGAGGGGAAAGAACAATGGTAAGACTGGTAGGTTGATCTCCTAGGCAAGTGGTCATCAAAGTAATAGCTACTAATCTGATCTGAAGGTGTCTAGAAGGTCAAAGATGTGGGGGAGTGGATAGCGGTCCTCTTCGTGATTTTGTTGAGTCCGTGGAAATCTACACAGAGGCAGAGTGAACCATATTGCTCTCCTGAGGGTGGAGTGACAGAGCAAACTGCACTGAGCTCTCAAGATGACAGGCAAGTGCAAAGGCAGGAGCACTAATGAGCACTATAGATGGTGCCTTGTGGTCATAGGTATGCAGTGAATTGGGGTCGGAGTTAGCTGGAGGAATAAGTTCCAAAGGCTGTGAAGTTGAGCTCGGGTTTGCTAGCATGGGATGCTCGAATGCTCGGAACGAGATACTGCTTGTAACTCAATCAATCAATGGATTGTAGCAGGTGAGCCAGTTGTGTTCTAGAACAATAGAACAAGAACCATCTAGCGAAGTGACATAAAATGTCATCGGAGTGATATTACCAGTCAAAAAATGGACAGAGAGATCAATAGCTTGAGTCATGGAGGAATTCGAGGTGCCATTAAACAAATGAAGGGATAGCAGAGGGATGGAGTAGGCTGAAAGTCCATTCTTCTTCAAAAATGTTGAATCTATGAAGGAATTGGAGGAGCTGGAGTCTATTAATGTGGGGAAAGGAGGGATGTTTTGGGAGACTAGGGAGATAGAGGGTAGGAGTGATTTTGGAGTTGAGAGAGCAGACACATTGAGTTGGATCTCCTTGGGTGCACGGGAAGAGACAACGCAACCTCCAGTCTATGTGGAGTCACGGAGGTCGCGGACTATTTTTTTGCCTCAGCAAAGGCCTCCAGTTTGGTTTCCGGAGTTTTGGTCGTGGTGGCGCAGCCTTTGGTTGAGCAGGAGGAAGACTTTGGGCATTCCTTAGCCTTGTGTCCTGCTTGGCCACAGAACATGCAGAGGTCACCATTGAAGTGGTGCTTGCATTCAGCCACAGTAAGCTTACCATCCTTCCTGAGCTTGGACAACAAGTTTGGTTTAGGAGAAGCAGAGACTCCAGAGTTATTGGAAGTGCTGATGGACTTCCCTTGGGAATCCTTGGAGGTGCCGGAGGAGCCAGCAGATGAGATGTGGGTTTTGTCGGATGTCTTAGAGGTGTTGTGAGGAGGCGTCGCCTGGCGGTTAACCTCGGACTTGCGCTCCCAATAGCGCACGTCGATGGCATGGGTGAGTTGGCAGAGTTCAGCGAGCCTGGGGGGTTTTCCGACTCACAAGATTTCATTTTTGATGTGGTCCGGAAGGCCATTGTAGAAATGGTGCCAGAGGGTGTCTTCTCCGTAGCCCTGGACTTGTGAAGCTATCCTATTAAATTCCACCACATATCTATTGATCCTTTGACCATCCTTCATTGTCAAGTGGTCTAGTTGGTGTTTCGCATCTCCAACGGGGTCATGCGATCCGAAGTTGGTCTGCAATTCCAGGACAAACTCCCTGAAGTCATCCATCCAAAGGGGACAGAGTGCGGGGTTTTCCATCTGGAGAAGGTCTGGTTCGAACCATTCCAGTGCTATTTCCTTTAGATATGACTAGGCAAATGTAACCTTGGCATGGTCAGAGGTGAAGGCTTTCGGATGGTTTTGGAAGTTTAATTTGCGTTGAACTAGGAAGACCCAGAGTTTGCAGGGATTTGTTTTGTCAAACTGGTCCAGTTCCCAGACTTTTGTCTGTTGCGAGGGTTCAGAGGATTTCTTTCTTGAAGAGCGGGCGAGGACCCGGATAGCGCTTGCCAGGTTGGCGAGCATGTCTCACGGGATGCGTTCTTCTTTGTCAGATGAATTGGGGTCAAAATCATCTGCTGGGAGATCAGAGTCACTGGGGGGATCGTCTCTGGGTCCGTCCAGATATATTGGATTGACATGGATGCTAGGAGTGTGAAAACTAGGGGGGTTGACAGGGTTGCCAATGTCCATGAGCTCTTCAATGTGTGCTCCGAGTGAAGGGAATCGTGGAGGCCAGTGCACTTGAGATGCAGACGGAGTATGCTGATGAGCAGAGAAGCTAAGAAATTGTTCAACAAGGTCAGGGGCACGACGGCTGCTGCTTAAGGCATTGAGAGTGTTCTCGATAGCCCTTGCACGCGACCGTGTCATGTGGATTGACATGGTTGGGGATTCTAATGCAAGTGTGAGTTCAAATATACTGTTAAGAGTAAACTGACTAAGTCTTGCACAACTCCAAAACTCTGGAGTTGAGGCAAACGGGGCGTTGGCTTCACCTTATGTGGTGCGCTCTTGCACTGGAATCATGCCCCAGTATTTCAGATAAAGGGTCAGAGGTCAGAGGTCCGGGATCTGGAGGTCTGAGATCTGGAGGTCTGAGGTCCGGAGGTCTAAGATCTGGAGGTCTGAGGTCCAGAGGTCTGAGATCCGGAGGTCTGTGGGTCAGAGGTCTGAGGGTCGGAGGGAGAAGAGAGGGCATCAAGCCCTCAACAAAGGTCACAGGAGAACGAGAGGAAGATAGACTCGGTTGTCTATGTTGATAGTCTATGTTGAAATCCGAACTGAGATCTATAGGCAGTAAACTACAGAGTTTATATATGGAGGGAAAACCGGATGACTAAGTCTGGAGTTGGAATAAAGTATGTACCGGAAGTGTCAAGTGTTGGCTCTACTGAGTCAGAGCCTTAGGATCATGCTCCGAGTGAGCAATGACATCAGAGTAGTTCTAATACTGAAGGATGAAGCATATGTAGTTCGGAAAAATGGGAACAGAGGCAAAATGAGAAACGGAAGTCATAGGAATTTACTAATGTCAGTCTGGGCAAAGTGAACAAGAGAGAAAAGTGGAAAAGAGTCCAGAGTGTCT
The DNA here is from genome assembly GCA_038089055.1 of Tylopilus aff. balloui. Classification (NCBI taxonomy): domain Eukaryota; kingdom Fungi; phylum Basidiomycota; class Agaricomycetes; order Boletales; family Boletaceae; genus Tylopilus; species Tylopilus aff. balloui. The sequence continues at coordinate 21,299 of JBBPKC010000220.1, forward strand.
GGAATTGGGCTTTGAGGCCCAGATATGACACTCCATTAGTTTGAGGATGGTAGGCTGATGACAGGTGGAGGTCACATTAGAGAAGTCATGCTAGTTCTTTAGTGAAGGTGGATGCAAATTAAGGTCCACAATCGGATATACAGATGTCATGGAAACCATATCTGGGAAAGATGTGCTACAGAAATAATTCTATGATATCTGCTGTGAAAACAGATTTGGAACAAGGGATGAATATTATCCCCTTCATAAGGCCATGGTCAACCATGACCATGACAGAGTCTAACCCTGTGATATGAGGAAGACTAGAAATAAGGTTGATGGAGATTTGCTAAAAGGGCCAAGGGGCAGTGGAGATGAGGGGACAAAGGGGGGGAACAGTGGGATGCATGTTGGGTTTAGATTATTGGCAAGTGGTGCAGCTGTTAAGAGTGAACTGACTAAGTCCTATGCAACTCCGGAACTCCGGAGTTGAGGCAAACAGGGCATTGGCTTTACCTTATATGGTGTGCCCTTGCACCGGAATCATGCCCTGGTATTTTGAACAGAGGGTTGGAGGTTGGAGGTCCAGGGTCCGGAGGTCTGAGGTCTGGAGGTCTGAGGGTTGGAGGGAGGAGAGAGTGTGTCAAGCCCTCAACAAAGGTCACAGGAGAACAAGATGAAGATAGACTCAGTCATCTACATTGATAGTCTATGTTGATATTCGAACTAAGGTCTACAGGCAGTAAACTACAAAGTTTATATATGGAGGGAAAACCGGATGACTAAGTCTGGAGTCGGAATGAAGTATATACCAGAAGTGTCAAGTGTTGGCTCTACTGAGTCGGAGCCTCAGGATCATGCTCCGAGTGAGCAATGACATCAGAGTAGTTCTAATACCGAAGAATGAAGCACATGTAGTTCGGAAGAACGGGAATGGAGGCAAATGAGAAACGGAAGTCATAGGAATTTACTAATGTCAGTCCGGAAGAATTAAATGGAGTGGAAGACAGGAAATAGTCCAGAGTTATACTGGTGTTTGTCCGGAAGGTCTGGAGTTGGCTTTTGAAGCCCGGGATATGACAGCAGCCAAGAATGAATTTGTGAGTGAACATGGCAAGTCCTGGCCACCAGTAGTCCTTTTCCAGAGAGGATTTGATATGAAAGTAACCCATGTGGCCCTCCATGGAGGAGTAATGAAAGGAGGAAACAAGGGAATGGTAGACATCAGGGGGGATATAGAGATGATGTTTGAAGAAGAGTCAGCCAGAGTCAAAGTGCCAGTCCTAGAGAGAGAAGTAGGGGAATAATGGGATATTGGAATTGAGGGAGGAAATGGCCTTGAGAACAAGGGGGTCAAAGAAAGATGACGAGTGGATTTTATCAGCCAGGGCAAGGTCAAGAGTATTAATGATCTATGACTGGGAGAAAATGGACAAGTCAATATTGTCAGAGGAGGTATCAATGTCATGACAGCAGAAGAGGGCATTGGCTGGGGCCATTTGTGAGCCCAGAGTCACTTTCCAGAGGATGTCAAAGTCCTGCAAGAACAAATTCCAGCATGCTTAACATCTAGAGAGTTTATAGGGGTTCTTGATGAATGAGAGATTTTTATGGTTAGTGACAATGGTAATGGGGTGTGAGATGCCCTGGAGTAAGTGTTTCCATTCTTCCAGGGTAAGAATAACAGCTAGAAGCTCCTAGTCATAGTTGTCGTAGTTTCATTGAGCAGGGAAAAGGGTTTTCGAAAAATAAGCACATGGGTAAAGGTCACCATTGGCATCACTCTATTGCAGTACTGCTCCTGCAGCAACTAGGGAGGTGTCAGTCATAAGTGTGAATGATTTGATGGATCTGGGAATTAAAGGACTAGGGCAGCAATGAACTTCAGTTTAAGGAAATCAAAAGCATGTTGGTGGGTAGGGAGCCAGGACCAAGGGATACCTTTGGTGATAAGTGCAGTTAGTGGGGCAACCAGGTCAGAGAAGTTAGGGATGAATTTGCAGTAGAAGTTACAAAAACCTATGAAAGTACATACTCCTTTTACCATGTGTGGAGACTTCCAGTCATGAATGGCCTGGAGTTTAGTTGGGTTCATTTGAGCTGTTCCCTGGCCAATGATCAGGCCAAGGAATTCAATCTAGGGGATATCAAAAGAGCATTTGGAAAGTTTTAATGATAGACCAAGTTCTCTAAATCTTTGAAGAACTTGGAGAGTTTGGTCGTGGTGAATGATTATGTTGGTGGAGTGAATTCCACAGTCATCCATGTATATTTCCAACCATCCTTTGGCTATTATGTTGGCAAAGGACTGATTCATAAACACCTGAAAAGTGGAGAGAGTATTGCAAAAACCAAAGAACATAACCATGGGTTTGAAGAGACTAAGGGATTTAATGAAGGTGGCCTTCCATTGATCTTTAGGTTATAGGTGAATGTTGTTGTATCCCCATCTAATATCAAACTTGGTAAAGATGGTGGACTTTTGCATGTTATCAATAAGAGTATTGACTAGAGAAAGGGAATAGACATTGTGAATGGTAAACAAGTTAAGGTAGTGATAGTCCTGGTAGGGTCATAGTGATCCATCCTTTTTGGGGAGAAAGAAGAAGGGAGAGGCTTGAGAGGAAATGGATGGAACAATGTGTTCAGTTTGTAGATACTCTGTTATGAACTCTTGAAGGGTTTCTCTTTCCTTTGAGTTGAGAGAGTAGATCTTGGTAACCTTGGGGACAAAGTCATCTTGGAGTTCTATGATGTGGTCAAAGGGTTGGTATGGGGGTACCTCAAATACATCCTGAAAATCTTGACATCATGATGGTAAAGTGGTTGGTTTTTTTGTTTTCTTCTGGGTAATCTCTGTGGAGATGGTCAGTTTGTTGATATTGAGAGCAGCATACATTGGGTTTTCATTTGCATGTGGTTCCCCAAGCAGCCATTCAGTTAGACAGTGGGGAGTGATTTTGATGAGGTTAATTGAAAGGTTGTCATGAAGGTTAAGGGTATGTTGGGTCCAGTCAATGTGGGGATTGTGCTTGGTGAGCCAAGGGGTACCAAGGATGATATGTGATTGTCCTAGATTGATTACATAGAGTTTCTCAGTTAGGAAGTGGTTCTTAAATTCTAGTTGGAGTTTGGTTTGCCATTTGATGGCTCCCTTGATATTCGTGGTACCATTTGCATTGATGGTAGTGATGGGCTGGGAGAGATAGTGCAGTGGGGGGCAGAAGTGGTGCATGAGGGACTTGTTGATGAAGTTTCCAGTGGCTCCACTATTGATGAGAACTGAGGTTTCAACAATTTTGTCTTGATGTCTGATTGTAATGGGGAATTGGAGTGTTTGTATATTTTTTAGATCTAAGAGTACTGTGTTTACATGGAGAGGTGATGTCAATGCAGCCCTCTCTTCTAAAAATCTAACAAGGATTATTCCCTGTGTTTATCCTCCAATGTTCCCTTGAATCCCTTGAAGCAAGTTCTAAGGACATCAAGGATGGCTATTTGGGAGTTTCCCTTGGTTTCCAGGGTAGCTACATAACGTTGGAGCTCAGTGGAGGGGATAGGAAGGAGTTTTGAAGGAGTGAAGGGGGTGGTAGTTGCAATGGCTTAGATCTTAGTCAGGGATTATGGAGCAATACCCTTGCATTCTTTGGCACTATGTCCAGGTTATCAGTATCTGAAACAGAGTACTTTGGCAAGGCATTTTGCTCACTCCTTTGGAGTAAGTTTTTTTAATGTGAGGACATTGATGTCCATGGCATTGGGGTCTTTGGTGATAATGGTAGTCCAATATTGTGGTCCAGTGGTCTAGGTGACATAGAGCATTTCTTGTCCTAGGATTTGCAGTTGCTGTACTTTGTGAGTGTGGAAAACCTTGGCTCTAGCAATTATTTCTACTATGGTAGTGGGGACAGAGGGCATAGAAAGGAGATTAGTTACCAAGTGATCATCCAGCCCTCATAGAAACTTGTTGATAAGGACCTTCTTGTCCATGACTCCTGCTATGGCCATGAGGTTTTCAAATTCCATGATGAAGAGCTGAAAACCATCAGGTTTTCACTTATCCTTGTGAACTTTGATTGCCTGATGTAGTTGCCCAAGTTTAGCATATACATTGGCCTGTTGATCATAGGGGTAGAAGGTCTTGGAGAAATTATCCATGACCTTGGCAATGGTTCGATCGGTTTGCGGGCATTGGGGGTCCAGTACTTTGTGGTACCAGGATTCTACAAAGGCTCCAGGTTGAAGACCTTCCATGTAGCCTAGAAAGGTGGTGACTTTCTTGTTCTCTGTGTCATATATGTTAGGGTTTACCTTGAAGTGAGTTTCCATAGCAAGGTACCATTGGTTGGCAAACTCTATGCTTCCTTTGAAAGGGAGAGGGAGGGTCACTCTAAGTTCTGTGAGTTTTGAGATGGTAGTTGCCATGGGGACTGGAGGGATTTGTGGAATGACAGGGATTGATGTACCTACTGGGGTAATGGCTAGACATCTCCTAGAGAGTACTAGGGTATTTACTATATAGAGGTTGGTCCATGGACTTGTTACCTGGGGATTTACTAGGGGGGTACTAGGTGCGGTGAGTATCTTATTGTTAGCATTAATGGGTGAGGGAATTCTGGGGGTGGTAAATGACATGTGGTTGCTATGGGATTCTCCTACTCTATGATAGAAGGGAAAAATAATACATTTCATCTTTTGTTACATGTGAGATCAGGGTTGAGCAAGTTCCCTCAACATGGGGCACTCACGAAGAGGTGTAGTCTTAGTTATGTTGAGATGAGATGAAAGATGATCAACTGAGTCAGTCGATGGAGCAACAAGATTAAGGCAGACAATCTTAGGTGAACTAGGGGTGATGAGAGGCTATATATATTCACATAGATGAAATGTGAGGGAATTACAAGCAAGGCATCAAGACTTAAATAGCGAGAGCCTAGATGATGAAATGTTTAGAACATAAAAGAACAAATGAAACATGGTGACACATCAGGTATCTTATAGTCAAGGAGTTTGACTAATATTGCAAGTGAGGTGTGCCATGTGAACAAGATATGGAACTAGGTAAGAATTAATCCATAGCAAGTAAGAGGATGAGCCTGGATAAAGAGAATGCTCAATCCTATATGGTGAGCAGCCAGTGCTTAAGAGAAAGAGTATCAGATTGTGGATGCAAGTCATATATAAGAATGAGAAAAACATTATGATAAACAAGGAGAACTATAACATGAAGAGCACTAGAGCAGCATGAGCAGAGGTGAATAGGTGGATAAATCCCATGAAAAGGTGTTCATCAAGGAATACTTGGAGGAACTCAAGTTCAGATGTGGATAGGGAATAGATAGTACCTATTGGTGGGGATGCTCTTCTTTCAATTTGATCTTCAGGTTAAATTTGCAGTGCAGGGCAAGCTTGGATGCCTTGTCTTTACTGAAAACATTTGCAAAGTTATGGTACTCCAGGGGAACTCTGGAGAGATTGACTGAATTGGAGTCAATAGAAATAGAGTGGAGATTGCTCTTCTGAGTGCAGAGTGACAGAGCAAGCTATACTAAGCCCTCAAGACAATAGGCAAGTGTAAAGGCAGGAGCACTAATGAGCACTATAAATAGTGCCTTGTGATCATGGATATGCAGTAAATCAGGATTGGAGTCAGCCAGAGGAATAAGTTCTGAGGGCTGTGGAATTGAGCTCAGGTTTGCTAGCATGGGATGCTCGAATGCTCAGAACAAGATGCTACTCATAACCCAATCAATCAATGGATTGTAGTGGGTGAGCCAGTTGTGTCCTAGAACAATAGAACAAGAACCATCTAGCAGAGTAACATAAAATGTCATTGGAGTGATATCACTGGTTAAAAAATGGATGGAGAGGTCAATGGCTTCAGTAATGGAGGAATTTGAGGTGCTATCAAACAAGCAGAGGGAAAGTGAAGGGATGGAGTAAGCTGAAAGTCCATTCTTCACAAATGTCAAATCTATGAAGAAATCAGAGGAGCTAGAGTCTATTAACATAGGAAAAGGAGGGATGTTTTAAGAGACAAGGGAAATGGAGGGTAGAAGTGATTTTGGATCTGAGAGAGCAAACACATTGAGTTGGATCTCCTTGGGTGCATGAGAAGAGACAATGTAACCTCCAGTCCATGCAAAGTTATGGAGATCATGGACTATTTTTTTGCCTTAGCAGAGAGGTCTTTAGTTTGATTTCTGAAGTTTTAGTTATTGTAGCACTGCCTTTGGTTGAGTAGGAGGAAGACTTTGGGCATTCCTTAGCCTTGTGTCCTGCTTGGCTGCAGAACATGCAGAGATTGCCATCAAAGCAGCACTTGCATTCAGCTGCAGTGAGCTTATCATCTTTCCCAAGCTTGGACAACAAGTCTGGTTTAAAAGAAGTGGAGGCTCCAGAGTTGTTGGAAATGCTGGTGGACTTCCCTTGGGAATCCTTGGAGGTGCCAGAGGAGCCAGCAGATGAGATGTGGGTTTTGTTGGATATCTTGGAGATGTTGTGAGAAGGCTTTGCCTGGAGGTTAACCTTGGACTTGTGCTCACAATAGCATGCATCGATGGCATGGGTAAGTAGATGGAGTTCAAAGAGTGTGGGGGATTTGCCAACTTGCAAGATTTCATCTTTGATGTGATCTGGGAGATCATTGTAGAAGTGGTGCCAGAGAGCACCTTCTTCATAGCCCTGGACTTGTGAAGCTATCCTGTTTAATTCTATCACATATCTATTAATTCTTTGACCATCCTTCATTGTCAAGTGATCTAGTTGGTACTCCACATCTCTGACAAGGTTGTGCAGTCCAAAGTTGATCTGCAACTCCAGGACAAACTTCTTGAAATCATTCATCCAAAGGGAATGGAGTGCAGGGTCTTCCATCTGGAGGAGGTCTGGTTTGAACCATTCCAGCACTATTCCCTTTAGATATGACTGTTAAGAGTGAACTGACTAAGTCCTGCACAACTCTGGAACTCCAGAGTTGAGGCAAGCAGGGCATTGGCTTCACCTTATGTGATGTGCCCTTGCAATGGAATTGAGCCCTAGGATTTCAGGCAGAAGGGTCAGAGGTCAGAGGTCCAAAGGTCTGAGACCCGGAGGTCTGAGGGTCGGAGATCTAAGGGTCGAAGGTTTGAGAGTCAGAGATCTGAGGGTCGAAGGTTAGAGGTCTAAGGGTCAGAGGGAGAAGAGAGAGCATCAAGCCCTTAATGAAGGTCACAGGAGAACGAGAGAAAGATAGACTTGATCATCTATGTCAATATTCAAACTGAGATCTATAGGCAGTAAACTACAGAGCTTTATATATGGGGGGAGAGCTAGATGACTAACTCCAGAGTCAGAGTAAAGTAAGTACTGGAAGTGTCAAGTGTTGGCTCTACTGAGTCGAAGCCTCAGGATCATGCTCCGAGTAAGCAATGACATCAGAATAGTTCTAATACCGAAGGATGAAGCATATGTAGTTTGGAAGAACGGGAATGGAGGCAAATGAGAAATAGAAGTCATAGGAATTTACTAATGTCAGTCCAGGCAAAGTGAACAAGAGAGAAAAGAGTCCAGAGTGTCTGGAATTGGGCTTTGAGGCCTAGATATGACAATGACTGGGCAAATGTGACCTTGGCACAATTGAAGGCAATGGCTTTCGGACAGTTTTGGAAGTTTAATTTGCATTGGACTAGGAAAACCTGGAGTTTGCAGGAATCTGTTTCATCAAACTAATCTAGTTCCCAGACTTTTGTCCATTGTAAGGGTTCAAAGGATGTCTTTCTTGAAGAGTAGGTAAGGACCTGGATAGCACTTGCTAGGTTAGTAAGCATGTCTTGTGGGATGTGTTTTTCTTCGTCAGAGAATTCAAGGTCAAAATCATCTACTGGGAGGTCAGAGTCACTAGAGGGATCATCTCTGGGTCCATCCAGATTTACTGGATTGACATGAATACTAGAAGTGTGAAAGCTAGGGAGATTGGCAAGGTTGCCAATGTTTGTGAGCTCTTTAATGTGCACACTGGGTAACAGGGATCATGAAGGCTGGTGCACTTGAGATGTGGACAGAGTGTGCTGATGAGCAGAAAAGCTAAGAAACTATTCAACAAGGTCAGGGGCTTAACAACTTCTGCTTAAGGCAGTGAGAGGGTTATTGATTGTCCTTGCCTACAACTGTGTCATGTGAGTTAACATGGTTGGGGATTCTAATGCAAGTGTGAGTTTGAATATACTGTTAAGACTGGACTGACTAAATTCTATGAAACTTCAAAACTTCTGAGTTAAGGCAAACAGAACATTGGCTTTACCCTATGTGGTATGCCCTTGCAACAGAATCATGCCCTGGGATTTCAGATTGAGGGTCCAAGGTCTGAGGGTCAAAAGTCTGAGAGTTGGAGATCTAAGGGTTGAAGGGAGGAGAGAGAGTATCAAGCCCTCAACAGAGATCACAGGAAAACGAGAGGAAGATAGACTCAGTCATCTATGTTGATATTTGAACTGAGGTCTACAGGCAATTAACTATAGAGTTTATATATGGAGGGAAAACTGGATGACTAAGTCCAAAGTCAGAATGAAGTATATACCAGAAATGTCAAGTATTGGCTCTACTGAGTTGGAGTCTCAGGATCATGCTCTGAGTGAGCACTGATATTGGAGTTATGTTAATACTGAAGGATAAAGTATAAGTAGTCTGGAGAAATGGAAATGAAGGCAAATAAGAAACAGGAGTTATAGAAATTTAGTAATGTTAGTCCAGGCAAAGTAAACAAGAGAGAAATGTGAAAAGGAGTCTGGGGTTATGCTAGAGTATGTCCAGAGTGTCTGGAGTTGGCCTTCAAGGCCTAGATATGACATCTTCCCACTTAACCAAAGGCCATGCTATAACAATCAAAACTCTGGAAACCAAACCAGAGACCTCTACCAAGGCCAAAAAATATTCTGCGACCTTTGTGACTTTACACAGACTGGAGGTTGCATTGCCTCATCCCATGTACCCAAGAAGATCCAACTCAACACATTCACTTTCTCAGATCTTCTATTCTCCATTACTTTGTACCATATTTTCTCAGTTCAAATATCAACTTAACAACATAACAACATAACTACCTCTCTAGAACTTGAAGTTTTCCCATTTGAACACCTTAGGTCATTGCATGACTTAAGCTCTAACCTATCTTTGCCCTCTGATTCTTTATCTGTAAATACAGAACATAGATTCCTTGCAAGAGTATACCATATAAGCTAAAGCTAAAGTCCTATCCCTCTAACCCAACTCCAGAGTTCCATAGCTATATCTGGAGTTCATTCTATCTGTTCTGGCTTGAAGTTTAACAAGAACAAGGAAATAATTATAGATAATATCTTGTTTTACTAGCTAGTTGAAATTGCTAACAAAAGTAGTAATTCAGGTAACTGATGTTGCATCTGGCCTTAGTCAACTCCCTACTGGGTTTTACATTGTGCTACATCATAATGATCTCATGTGAAGAATTGAAATCAAGCCTTTGTTGGTAAATAATAATATTGTCAAATGGAATAGCCCAATACCAGTGTGAAATCAATGTTCTCTTGTTGGCATCAGTGGTATCAGTTTTGACTAGCTCCACAGATTATTGGATATGTTGGCCATTGTTTCTCTCTAAGTCTATGTTTTGTTTGAATTTCAACCTATGTTGGAAGAAGGAAAGTAGCTACAAAAATTGACAGTAACTATGGAGCAACTACTAGACCATAGTGAAGAACACTCATGAGTAGGATTGATGTTTGGGCAACAATAGAAGTACTTATGCAATGATAGCATTTATATTCTCTCCAAAGAATGGAGATGTCATGTTCCTATGTTCATCTATTTTAGTGACTATATGACAGCAGAAATGCGAGAACAGTAACACATTAAGGTTGCAGGCTATTGATACACACTGGGTAAGTGGTAAACTCACCATTCATGATACTTGTTGCTTTACAAATGACCATAGTCTATCCCAAAACCCCAAGGAAAGATAGAAGATGCAATGAATCAAGAACATAGTGCTCTCATGCACTATCAAAAACACAGTCAAAAACAGGATCTGGAGTGTTCTATTCAACAATTTGAGTACCATTCAACATCTATCTATAGAACAATCCAAGTTAACCAGCTGCTCAATTAAACCTAGGAATGGTAAAAGTAATCATCTTGTGAGTAAAGGGCATGGATGCACTATTGAATGCTGCTCTTTGGTTATACCAGGATGCCCTGGCTGCATATCCTACTGGCCACCCTGATAGGCCTCTTACATTGATTCACCTGGCCTTAGTACATTTAATGCAATTCCAGAGGGCTAGAAACCAGGTTGATGAAGTGAATACAAAGGGATTACTTGTCATATCCAGGCCTTAAAGGCCAACTCTGGATACTCCAGACATACTCTGGCATTACTCCAGATCCTTTTCCACATTTCTCTCTTGTTCACTTTACTCAGACTGACATTACTAAATTCCTATGACTTCCATTTCTCATTTGTCTCTATTTTCATTCTTCCATACTACTACTCATATCTCCTTACACTTCATCCTTTGGTATTAACACTACTCTGATGTCAGTGCTCACTTGAAGCATGATCATAAGGCTTCAACTCAATAGAGCTGTTAAGAGTGAACTGACTAAGTCCTGCACAACTCTGGAACTCCAGAGTTGAGGCGAACAGGGTGTTGGCTTCACCTTATGTGGTGCGCCCTTGCACCAGAATCGTGCCCCAGTATTTTGTATGGAGGGTTGGAGGTCAGAGGTCTGGGTCCGGAGGTCTAAGGTTCGAAGGTCTGAGATCTGGAGATCTAAGGGTTGGAGGTCTGAGGGTCAGAGGTCTGAGGGTCAGAGGGAGGAGAGAGGGCATCAAGCCCTCAATGAAGATCATAGGAGAATAAGGGGAGGATAGACTCAGTCATCTATATTGATAGTCTATGTCGATATTCGAACTGAGGTTTACAGGCAGTAAACTACAAAGCTTTATATATGGGGGGAGAGCTAGATGACTAACTCCAGAGTCAGAATGAAGTATGTACCAGAAGTGTCAAGTATTGGCTCTACTAAGTTGAAGCCTCAGGATCATGCTCCGAGTAAGCAATGACATCAGAGTAGTTCTAATACTGAAGGATGAAGCACATGTAGTTCGGAAGAACGGGAATGGAGGCAAATGAGAAACGGAAGTCATAGGAATTTACTAATGTCAATCTGGAAGAAATGAATGGAGTGGAAAATGGGAAATAGTTTAGAGTTATACCAGTGTTCACCTGGAAGGTCTGGAGTTGGCTTTTGAAGCCCAGGATATGACAAGAGCCAACACTTGACACTTCCAGTACATACTTCACTCCAACTCTAGAGTTAGTTATTTGGTTTTTCCTTTATATATAAATCCTGTAGTTAGCTACCTGTAGACCTCAGTTTGAATATTGACATAGATGACTAACTCCTAATTCTCTCCCTGTGACCTCTATTAAGGGCTTGACATTCTCTCTTCTCTCTTCAACTTGATAACCTCACCTCTGATCTCTGGCTCTCTAATCTCTAATCTCTAACTCCCATTCAAAATCCCAGGGCAAGATTTCTTTGCAAGGGTATATCACACACAGTGAAGCTGTCATATTCTGGAACTCCAGAGTCTAACTCTGGACATTCTGGGATTACTCTAATGTAACTCTAGACTGTTTCATATTTTCTTTGTAGCTAATACTCTTGGACTAATACATTAGTAACTTACCATTACTTTGTTAATTACTTATTTCCTTTCATTCCAATTCTTGCTTAAATATCTCTAATACCAGTGCTCACCTAGAAGCACAGCACTGAGACTGTGCTTTGGAATCATCTTCCCTTTGACCCCTCTAGTACATACTTTCTTCTAACTCTAGACTTAGTCATCCAATTCTCCTCCATATATAAACTTCATACTTTGTACCATATCTCCTTAGTTTGAATATCAACTTAACAACATAACAACATAACTACCTCTCCAGAACTTGAAGTTCTCCCAATTGAACTCCTTAGGTCATTGCATGATTTAAGCTCCAACCCACCTTTGACCTCTGATCCTTTGTTTATAAATCTAGAACATAGATCTCTTGCAAGGGCACACCACATAAGGTAGAGCTGAAGTCCTACCCCTCTGACCCAACTCTGGAGTTCCATAGCTACATCTGGAGTTCATTCCATCCATTCTGGCTTGAAGTTTAACAAAAGCCAATACCCTGTCAGATTAACTCTGGAGTTTTGGAGTTACACAGAAGTTTGTCCATTCAATTTTAATATTATATTCAAACTCATACTTGCATTAGAATCCCCACCCATGTCAATATGCATGACACAGTCATGTGCAAGGGCTATTGACAACCCTCTCAATACCTTAGGTAGCAGTCATCAAGCTCTTGATCTTGTTAAACAGTTTTTTAGCTTCTTTGCTTGTCAGCACACTCTATCTGTGCCTCAAGTACACCTGCCTCTGTGATTCTCTATATCTAGAGCACATATTAAAGGGCTTATGGACATTGGCAACCCTACCAATCCCCCTAGCTTTCATATCCCTAGTATCCATGTCAATTCAGTAGACCTGGATGGACCCAGAGATGATTTCCCCAGTAACTCTGATTTTCTAGTAGATAATCATGATCCCAATTTATCTAATGAAGAAGAACATATCCTGCAAGACATGCTCACTAACCTGGCAAGTGCTATCTGGGTTCTTGCTTGCTCTTTAAAAAAGAAACCCTTAAAACCCATGCAATAGACAAAAGTCCAGGAACTGGACCTGTTTGATAGAACAAATTCATATAAACACTGGGTTTTTCTAGTCTAATGCAAATTAAACTTCCAAAACCATCCCAGAGCCTTTGCCTCTAACTATGCCAAGGTTACATTCACCCAGTTGTATCTAAAGAGAATAGTGCAGGAGTGGTTCAAACCAGACCTTCTCCAGATAGAAGATCCTGTATCCTGTTCACTTTGAATAGATGATTTTAGAGAGTTTGTCCTGGAATTGTAGACCAACTTTAGACCACACAACCCTATTAGAGATGTGGAGCACCATCTAGATTACTTAACAATGAATAACAGCCAAAAAATTAATAGATATGTGGTGGAATTTAACAGGATAGCTTTGCAAGTCTATAGCTATAGAGAAGATGCTCTCCAGTATCATTTCTACAATGGCCTTCCAGACCACATCAAAGACAAAATCTTGTGAGTTGGCAATCCCTGTCATATCCCGGGCTTCAAAAGCCAACTCCGGACCTTCCGGACAAACACCGGTATAACTCCGGACTATTTCCCGCCTTCCGCTCCGTTCATTTCTTCCGGACTGACATTAGTAAATTCCTATGACTTCCGTTTCTCATTTGCCTCCGTTCCCGTTCTTCCGAACTACATATGCTTCATCCTTCGGTATTAGAACTACTCCGATGTCA
>JBBPKC010000221.1:0-34472 GCA_038089055.1 Tylopilus aff. balloui
GACCGCCACCCTCAACTTTCCAACTAATATGCCGCAGAACAACCTGGTTTCACAAATGTCCACCATCGTCTCGAACAATCCCTGGTATAGACTACCTGATGGCACACCTTTAACCCCGTCTAATGAAGTAGGAAGTCGAACGAGTTATATTCCATTTGGGACTGCAACAGGTATAAATATCCTCGATAGCTTCTCAGGTGAGGTGGATGAAGATGCATCGCCTCACCTAACGCTGACTCGGAGACAATTCGCAACAGTGCATTACTCATGGACAGCCACCAGAGATAGGAGGAACCCTGCTTGGAAGGCGCAAGTAGTACACCGCCCTGGTCTGCAAGTCATAAGTGTTGAGAAACACAGTTGCTCGCTGCTCAAACATTACTCTCAACTCTTGCAACAGCACATTGACTCTGCAGACAACAGGACCAGGATTCCCCTCGAGAAGATGCTGGGAACGGGTCAGAGTCGCGTTGTGTCTAGTGACGCAGCCGTGCGAATCATCAAACCGACTACTAACCATTGACCGGCGCGTGTAATATCTCCCTCAATGGTGATTGATTCTCCATAATAAACGGCGGTATCTCTGAAAGTATACACGAAGCGGCTTGTAACGCAATGACACACGCCGCTGCTGCCTTGGGTCTCTTTTTCCTTTTACCGTTTTCGTTGGTTCAGTGTGTTCAGTCCTTCATTCAACTTTGTGCTACTGACCTTATAGTCTCCCAGAACCTCTCCACCGTGTCTCAACAGACCACAGGATGCGGTGATCAAGTGTCTTCCGATACCGTCCCTAAGGTCCAGGCTTGCAGAACGATACAACCCGAGCAGTCGGTCTTTCCTGCATGATGTCGGCCAAAATGCGGCACACTCGTCGGCGCAGACTTTTTATGGTCCTCGTGGATGCCTTTGCCCCTGCCCCTGCGACTCACTACACAGGCAAACTTGACCCGTGGTCGTTGATCTTGGTATGGGTTAGCGGCATTGAATGTAAGGCACTTTAGTTTCTCCATCATCGCACGTTCAGTCCCGCTCCTCTCCAGGGGAGGGGCATACGATGGACGCAGGATTTGGAGCCCGAGGTACAAAGTGTAGGGGTACGCATCCATTGGCCAGTAGAGACGCCGATTCCCTCATCGTCGCTTACTGTTCTCTTCTCGGTCATCACCCTCGCTGGCATTGCCATTGCTGCCTCATCCGAGCTCGATGCTCGCGGCATCCACCAGTGTGATGCTCTGGGTAGCGCCTCCCAATGCTGCAGCGCCATTCAGCCCGTGAGGTTTTTTCTTGTCAATTTGGGGTGACCCGGAAAATGCTGAAGTGCACCATTTCTCGTACCACAGTATGATAGTCCGTTCATCACTGCACTCTGGGAGTATCCCACGCCCCCTTCTGGCATGGTCAGGATCCAATGTTACCCGATGGGGCCTAGTACTTAGTGCCCAGGGCAGTCTGGCTGCTGTGGCAGCCCCTTTGAGAGTCCATCTGCTCGCTCACGTTCGTTTGTGCGTGCGTCTGAATCGGCGTTCGATTGCACGTTCAGAACGGTGTCAGCACCGACTGCATCATTGTTTAGTATCAACCAGTGATGCTCTTTAAATTTATGACAAGGTGTCTTGAAACGTAACGATGGGATCATGGAATTGGAATTTTCGGTAACGGTTGTATACGTGGTTTCAAGCTCGATGTGAATGCCTGACCGGAATTATTACTATGTATGTAGCCGGACTTTGGCGCAAACACACAGTGCTTGATTTGGATCTTCGCAGAGCGCCTTGTCGGCCGCGTACTATCTCCCAGCGTCCAGTCTATTGACAGCTAGTGATTGATGGCGGCTTCATAGCGGTCTGCTCACTAGACTAAGGTTTCTGCTCATTCAAGAATCCGGACAACTCAGGGCTACAGATCTCCACTGCTACTTCCCGATCTCCCTGGGAGGTGCTAGCCTCTCCGTCGACGATTTGCATCGTTCGCAAGGTCATTGATTCAGATGTAAGCCAGAATCCTGAAAGCATTTTCTTCTGCATTGAAGGATGCGCACATCGAAGTAGGGAGACGCATGGCTGGTCACTGATGTGTGCATCAGTACGGTGGAGGGGTAACGAGCATGTGTGGCCTACCTCTGGTCAAGTTGGTACGAGACTGGAGGAAAGGATGAAGGGGGGACATATCGCGTGGTGTCCATAAAAGGAAACCTAACGATTGTGGCAAAGTAATGGTAGTTGTCAACTATCGACGGGTTGGATTGTCAACAGTGTTTTCTTCTTTGTTGACGAAGACAGGACCCTGTTGGCATTGCCAACTCCCCAGTACCACGGCGTACAAGCACACCGCTCTCGACGCCATTGTGTGTTCGTAAAAAGTGCGTGATAGCCTAACCTAATCAACTTCTCGAGAAGGTACTGGAGAATGGGTCCACACTCAGGCTCGAGGAATTGTGCCGTGCCTAATAACACAGGCATGGGAATCATCAAGCCGATAACATTCGGTCACCGTGCGATATCTCCCTTGTTTCTCCGCCGTCGTACCAAACAATATTTGACCCTGGTGATTCGTTGCTCAAGCCAGATCGAATGCAAAAGTACAAGTGGTGGGTCGTAACACAGTATTTGCTCCATTCAGGAGCAGCTTAGTATTGCTGTCTAAACTGACAACGCAAGGATCCCTGTACCCTGGTCGCCTTTTCTCTTTGCCGTTTTCGTTGAAAACACTGATGGAGGGGGGCGGGTCCCTGGTACTCGAAGCTTTGTGGATCAACAGAGAGGTTGGTCCAGCGCGTTCAGTCCTTCATTATCCAGTCCAACAACCCCGTGCTACCGACCTTATGATCCTTCAGAGCATTCACACTGAGTCCCAACGAACCATCGGATACAGCGATTAAGCGTCTTCCAATGCCGTCCTCAGGGTCCGGGCTTACATAACGATACAACCAGGGCGGTCGGTCTTTCGTGTTTGGTGTCGGGCAGAATGCGGCGCACTTGTCAGCCCAGACCTTTTTATGGTCCTTGTGGATGCCCTTGCCCCTGGTTTTCACACGAGTTGAACTCACCACACAGGCAAACGTGACTCGTGGGTGATGACCTTGGTGCGGATTAATGGCAGTGAATGTAAGGCACTCTGGTTTCTCCATCATCACACGTTCATTCCTGCCTTTCTCCAGGGGAGAGGCCTTTGAGCCCTGAAGGACACAGGATTGGGAGTCCGAGGTACAAAGTGTGGGCGCATGCGTCCATTGACTAGCAGAGACGCTGATTCTCTCATCGTCGCTACTATCTCTCGCACCGAACCCACACCATGTTGACTCACGCTTTTACTGTTTTCTTCTCGGTCATTGCCTTCGCTGGCGTTTCCACTGCTGCCCCATCCGAGCTTGATGCTCGCGGCGTCAGCCAGTGCGAGGCGCCGAGGACCCTCCAGTGCTGCAGCAGCATTGAACCCGTGAGGTTTTTTCGCATCAATACCGAGCGACCTGGAAAACGCTAAAGTGCGCCATTTCCGACAGTATGGTAGTCCTGTCGTCACTCCGCGCTGGAGGTACCCCCCGCCCCCTCCTGGCATGATCGGGGTCAACTGTCACCCATTCCCCCCCGTGGGCCTCCCGCCGGGGGCTTACACCGTTGCCTGCCCAGGGCAACTTGCTTGCTGCGAGAGCCCCCTTACAGTGAGTCCATCTGCTCACTCACGCTCGCTTGTGCATGTGTCTGAATCGGCGTTCGATTGCTCGTTCAGAACGGTTATAGTCTCGACTGCGTCATTTTCCAGTGATGCTCTCCGAGCTGATGACAGCGTGTCTTGAAATGTAAAGAGTCGTGACCGGATCGTGGATTCGGGATATTTGGTAAAGGTTGTATACGTGAATCCAGGCTCGAGGTGAACATTTGATTGGAATGGTTATTGTATACATCATGATGTCGTCAGACTTTAGCGCGAACACACAGTGATTGATTTGAGCGGGGAATCATTAATCAATATCGAGGCTTGAGGGGTCACGAACATGAGGCTGAGGCTCCAGGTCCACATCTACTTTCGGATATCATCCTGTCCTCAACCATCTTCAAGTTGGAGGACCGTGGAATGCCACCGGGATCCCACGGTCAGTGCATTCGGTCCATCCAGTTCTGGTGGTGCAAACGACTTTGAGTTTGGCGTTGATCCTAGTCTCGACTCGGAGCTCGCCATGGTGAGGGAATCACAAACAGGCTGCGGATCCAAGACTGAATATATAAATGGAGGAAGAGCAAGCACGGCAAGCGGGTGAAGAGCAAGCGCGCTAGGTTGCTGCGAATGCCGCCGTACCCACCGCACGCGTGGACGATGCCGTAGATTCCGACGCAGAGGAAGATTCCAGGTTACGACAGGCGATCGCTCGAGCTATCGAGATGAGCATGAAGCAAGATCAGGAAGAACAGAAGAAACGGCAGTGAGTCGTGGTTCTTTTCCCCCCTGTGCTTGTGGTCATTCGCTGTGACCCTTGCGCGTTGTCGACATTTGCCCACGAACTTGCATCCTGGCAAATTCGTCGGTTTATATTCTCAATTCACCTCGACAGATGGTCAGAGACATCCCGCCTGTTGCATAGATTATGGTGAAAAGTTGCAATTGCGCAAGCACGAGCAACCATCTAATCGATGCCAGTCGGTTCTTCCCGAGTAAATCAAACAAAACAGCAGCGGCGTCGATCATTCACGCGCACGCTTGTATGGCGTGATCAGGGCGTCTATCCCTTGTCCCCTACCACGCAAGTCCGAAGGAAGTTTTGGATAAACACCGATTATCAGAACATGTCGGATGCAGCCGAATGGAGACGTTACGGTCGAGAGTCCCCCGCCGGGCCCGCCTATCGAAGGTCTGCCTCAAAGACGGATGGTTATCAGACTAACCGAGCCCAGAGAAGGCGCTGAATGTCATGCATGGATAAGCTTTCAGAAAACGATAGACCCCAGCCTCTACATGAAATCTCAAATGTCATATTGAATTCCGGTAGTCTTGCTTATTCTACAAATCCATGAGTGGCGAAGTTATGCGTACATAGTTATATCTGTCAGCATGCGATCATGTAACGCGTAACACTTCTGCTTGTGTCGGGGCATCGACTGTTGACCGAGCCCGATAATGCAAAGGTTCAAGTGATATATCGTCCCAAAAGGAGTGGATCTCTCTCTCACACGCCCTGAGATTAAAGAAGATCCGAGAAGCAAGGACGCTGTGGAGGGCCACCTGTGCACTAACAAGAACAACATAAGGTGAGGAACGGTAGATGCATAGAACGTGAAAAAGGATACAAACGTGTCCAATGCGGGAACATATGGAAGCTGAGAACGTACTCAATACCAAGGCGAATGGGAATGAGTCGCGCGCACTCACCGGTGCAGCAGCCATAACAGCCATGTTGGCTCCGGATAGCACTAGTTCAGGTCAACTTATTCTGACCGAACGCCTCCTCACTAATAAGAGCGGGAGAGCTTACCGATGACACACCACATATACACGATTCCGTCCCAGTATAGTGTATTCAATGTTCGACTGTGGAGATCACGGTATGTTAGGAACTTTCTCCACGAATTCATGCTTTGAAGAACTGAAAGGAAATGAGATATGATGCGACGGAGTGTCACGAGAAAACGTACTGATCTCGTATGCCACCAAG
Source organism: Tylopilus aff. balloui (assembly GCA_038089055.1). Lineage (NCBI taxonomy): Eukaryota > Fungi > Basidiomycota > Agaricomycetes > Boletales > Boletaceae > Tylopilus > Tylopilus aff. balloui. The sequence goes on from JBBPKC010000221.1 coordinate 5,645, forward strand.
AAGCCATATTGAAATGTGGCGTTCCTCGACGATCGATAAGGGCACAAAGATGGGTAGAACTCTATACCCACTAGCGATTAGCAAGTTGTCGCGCAAGGAATGGCTGAACTGACGATAGGGCGAAGTAGAATCCCCAGGTAAAAGAATTTTGAATTCTGCTGATATCACCTCGGCACCCGCAATGAACGCCTAGAAATGGAAACGAAGATTAAACGTCACTGGCGCACACAACCATCGGAACAGGGCATACCGCCGCCAGAAACAGTAGAAAAAACAGTACCCGCTTACTGCGACCCCACAGGGCATACGTGCGTATGATCAAGATTCCCTCTGCGAAGACGATACTGGTGCTGTACATGCCTAAGGGAACGTGTCAAGAAGCATGTTGAATGTGTCGTAACATAGCCAACCATCTAGAGCGAGGACAAAAGGACCGCACTGGAAACGGAGATCAGATTTGTCCGCCAACAAATCCAACGGAAACACGCACTCCGTTATTGACCAGAGCATCTGAATGGGGACATCCACGTCAAATGCCAATTTGAAAGCAGGAATGGGGCACGAACCATAGCAAGTCAGCGAGGAGGATATGAAGGGGAGGTATCTCGACAGAGTGAACACGATTCGTGTTGGCCCCCACTTCGTACCCCAAACATGCTCCACCTGAATATGCCCTTGAAAATCATCAAATCACAAACGGAAGTGAGGAACCTCTCTGAAGAATGTCAAACAGTAATCGAAGGCCTGAGCGGGGTAGATATCAGACTTAATTGAAGCTTTGATGTCATTCGCACATACGAAAACAGCCAACGCGGCAACTGAAGAAGAGACAGCTTAGCATAACAGGACCGAAGGCTAAGGCAGGCGTACCATTGAGGTACTGTAGTGCCGAGCAAGAAGTTGTTGGCTTCCTATGGTCTATCATATGAGTGTGGGGATGCACATACCTTGGAAAACTGGAGACGAGTGAGATTTGTTAGCGTGTCCTGGGACGCATACAGATTGGACATTGCTCAGACGTGTAAAGAGCCAAATTGCGGAGGTGGTCGCTAAATACTGAGTACTAGCGCCATCGGTCTTTTACAGACTTGCGGCCGAAGGCACCAATAGAAACACGAGGCACTCGGAGTTGCCGGTGTGCCGTTTCATGACCGCCGTGACGTACTCCTGTGGATAACTACTTTGTTTCGAGCAGCAACACCAGCCTACCAACACTTCAAGCAGCCAGCTCATAGGCTTTGACGGTGGCACCAGGAAACGAGTGGCTGTCGTTGATGCGTATGATACAGCCGACCTGTGCAGATCTGGGTTAAATGGAGGTTGTTAAGATTACGAGGGAGTGACAATCGTGGTCGGATAGCCTGAGGTCAGACGGACTAGATGGGGGGCGACGCCAAAGAGGCACTCAATTTTGACCTGACGTCGTCTAGCCTATATACTGTAGCTATTAGCAATTCATGTATGTGATGGTCTCTATGACTGACAGTCTTGGACAGTGAGGCTTGCTTGGATTTGTCCAATTGCATTGTTTCCAACACTTTCCCTCAAGCCTCACATAGGTCAAGGTTATGGGCATGTTGTTGAAGCTTATCTCATGGTAGTCCTTTCATTAGTATATTAGCTAGCATCTGCTGTGTAGGGCAATATTTTAATTCTATATGCCCATTTTCAATGTGTGATTGGATATGGCATCCACACAGATGGATTCCAGCCTGTGCTGCGGAGGACGTCGATGTGAACGTCTATGTGACATTCCTCTCACCCGGTGCTAAGGTCTGGCGAACCGTGTTCATGCTCAACGTCACGCGGGCCCAGCCACCGAACGACATCACTCATGAGTGGCAGGCGGGCACACAACAGCTGGTCGAGCGGCTGTATGTGCAGGCCCCCCAGCTGGCTGGTGAGTGGGCGCTGTCCCGAGCCCGTGATGTCGCCGAGTGGTCGCTGACGGGACCACCTCCGATCGAACAGGCGCCAGTGAGATTTCGTACCCGGATCCCGTGCGACCCAAATACGCCCGTTGTCTCAAGGCTGTCGGTACCACAGGAGCGAACGAACCAGACCAGATCTCGCCAATGGTGCAGTGGCTAACCGAGGAGGCGTGAGCACAGGACGAGTACATGGCGTTCAAGCAGGGCCAACATCACGCGCAGACGAACGCCGCCATCGTCGCGTCATGGTGGTTCGCCGTCCTGTTGGAGCGCTACAGTCAGACGCCGTCGCTGGTGTAGGCACACGACTTCAGGGTAAGCCACCCGTCGTTTGCCCACCGCTCACTGGGACCACTCGGGGCTGATACCAGCCGTTCCAGCTGCTTCGTGGCCGCCGCGGGAGCGCGACGGGCTCGAGATGGGTCAGGAAAGGTGATGTCCAGAAGGCATTGGGCATAGGCTCAACATGGATGTCAGAGACGACAACCACCATCGCCCTCCTGTGCAAGTACGGTGAACACGGCTCGATGCCAAGGGAGCACATCATTCGGATGTGCGGTGATGACACATTGAAGATCGGGTCCCGCACGCTGCCGTCCAGGTTGTAGGCGAAGGACCTGCCCCAGCTGCCCATGATTTCGACAGGTCCTTGAAGGTGCTGCAGCCTGAGAGGTGTGGTGCAGCCCACGAGGTCAGATGGCCATGTTTGATTACAGACTCAGAACGCTAGTTCTGTCACCGGTTATTCCATTTCACTTTCACTCCAATGATATCTATCACATTCGATGCTCAGCAGCACGTCACATTGTCGGTTTTTGCAATGCCACCAAGAGGCTGAAGGAGTATTACGAAAGGTTGCACGTACCGTTTTCTCCGACTTCCACGTTGGCCCAAGCTCTCCCTCAATTATTCCCGCACCCGAGGGGCTACGAATCAAAAGAAAGGCCCATACATTTCCATTATGTGGGGTATCTAGACCCAAAAAATCTGATCTTCCGCGGAGTTGAAGATAAGAGTGGGGAACCTAGCTGTGTCAAATTCGTCCGAAGTTATTCGCCCAGTGCCCATAATATTCTTGCAACACATGGGTGCGCCCCCTGCCTTGCGAGGGTTTGAGAGGATTCCTGGTAGTTGGTTCATGGTGGTCATGGACATGCTCCCAGACGAGTTTAAGATACTACATGGCCACCCCCGCAAGTCAATCCCCTCCTCTGTCTTCGATGATATATCTGCAAATCTGAAGACAATGTGAATCATGAAGGAATAGCAAGGCCAGCAGGCGCTCGTGATGGGGAGTTGATCTTGGCGGATCATGAAGATTTCATGCTTGCTGAAGTACGTCAACGATTCTGCGTGTAAGCATATGCCATTCGTTTCGCAGGCAAAAAATGCGTCCCGTTGAACGATGGATGTGACGTTATGGTATACTGCATGCGGAACCCCACCAGCGTGAGGTCTGGGCCTGCGGCGTTCCCAGTCTCTGAAGGGACAGGAACGACCAGACACAACTCGCCGGAGGAGCGATCAGATCGGAGACAATTGATCAATCTCCCAAAGGGCAAGAGATCTGGCTCCCCTCGAGACACCGTTTTCATTACCGCCAGGGACAGCAGCGTGGGCTCACGACGCTGATACTCACTCCAGAAAGCGAACAGTTTTGTTAGCTTGGTCACACAAGACACCCGGGCCACTAGTGGTGGTATCGTTCCTCCCCGAGTTTCATTGGATATAGTCTCCTCGTCCCCCTCTGCCCGTGGTCACTAGATATCGACTTACTACCATTGACTGCAATACCTATCGCAGACGGGGACGGGGGATAGTATATTAGCGAACCTCGAGGGTACCCTCGGTGGAGTTGGTCCAGCCAGCAGCCTGCGACGTCGGTTGATGGAGCCTCTCCGTTCCAGTCTCTTCACTCCTTCTGCCCTCAGGCCTCAGCCCTAGGTTCGCTGTTCATGGCCTCACATGCTTGATCGATCGATCTCGTTGATTGCTTCGAACAACCCGTAGCCGTCATCTCTGTTCGATCGCTGTCGCCTGCGCCTCTCTGTGAGGAAGCACCGAAGCATTTGGTCATTTCTGGGTCAGTCAGACTTTGCTATGTTCACGTTCTCAATTCACTGCTCTTTTCGGTCTTTCTTCAATCTCTGAGTTGAAGCTGAGCGCTTCCCTGTGGAAAGTGGTTATGACGTGGTTTTGTCTACACGCCCAAGTAAGGATTTTGCAAAGCCGACGTTTGACGGAAAATGTTGGAAGGAGATGCATTAAACTCACCGTGCACAATGATGTAGTATGCTTCAAACCTTTCTTACATTGTTTGCAGCAGGTGCGGCGCCTAGGGCAATGTCTCAGACACACCGCAGGACGCCATGGATGTGCTTGGTGAGCGACGGATCTTTATGCAGAGACGCACGAATGGCTCGCCGGTGTAACACATCGACCAAGGGAGCCTTTTTTTTGTGTGCCTCGTTGGATCTTCCCCCCGTTCTGCTAATTCGTCAGTGTACCCTCGCGGGAGGGAAGGATACTGAAGAGCTCCAGCCCCTTTGCTATGCCATGCATTTCTTTTGTAGTTCTGCTAGTTTTTAGCGTGCATATCTAGTCTCGAGCCCTATCAGAGGTCGGTACCGAAACATATAGAGTTAGAAGTTCGAACCGTGTCAACTGCGCCGGGTGAAACGTGTTTCTGTTTCAAGCACGTGTCCACTTTTTAAGGGGATAGCCCCGAGCGTGTTATCGTACGTCCGCGATGGCTACAGGAACGTCCTCACAGGCAACTCCAGCACCTTTACCACCGTCCGTGTTTACGCTCCCCCGGACCGCCCAGCTCGAAGCCCTCTATACGATCATCAGAGACAGGACGACCAGTCGCGGGGACTTTCTCTTTTACTCTGATCGAATCATCCGGCTGCTCGTGGAAGAGGGTTTGAACCATCTCCCCGTCGTGCCAAAGACAGTAGAGACGCCCACCGTACGTGGACCCTGTTCTTCCTGCATCGCAACCTGATGGGTGATGCGTGTCCACGGGCGTGCGGGGCTTGCTTATCGTGACACGTAGGGATCCAAGTACGAGGGCGTCGGATTCGAAGGCAGGATATGCGGAGTGTCTATATTGCGTGCTGGAGAGGTAATGTCTCTGGAGCTTCCGTTAAGGTGGATGTTGAGTTCCCCCTGTCTCACCCGTCATATGTCCAGGCCATGGAGGCAGGTTTGCGCGAAGTATGCAGGAGCGTTCGCATCGGCAAGATTCTCATTCAAAGGGTATCCGTCACAGATTATCTCTCGAGAAATGACCCTCACACTTCTAGATTAGGATGAAGAGACTGCCCTCCCTAAATTATTCTACTCCAAAGTGAGGCTACCTCCGACCGCCGATCCGTATTTTACGAAACGTGGCTCTGATCCCAGCTTCCCGAGGACATTGCGTCGCGGTATGTTCTCCTTCTGGACCCTATGTTAGGTATGTTTGCTTTACGACCGTACTGTTTTCTCCCCTCTTACTCTGGTACAGCCACCGGAGGATCAGCCATAAAAGCTGTCGAGATTCTCAAAGAGCATGGCGTCCCCGAAGAACGTATCATTTTCGTAAACTTGGTAGTTACCCCCCTTTCCCGGGGCGCTCCGGTCCTACTGACGTCCCTTTGAGATCGCGGCGCCAGAAGGTTTGAAGGCGTTTTGCACCAAGTTTCCTGCACTACGTGTGGTATGTGTCTTTGCGCTCTCCGTGCGAGCTGAACGTTTACGAGAGATATCAAGATCACTGGTTGGATTGACAAGGGTCTCAACGAGAAGGCATATATAATCCCGGGCCTTGGTGACTTTGGGGAGAGAAGGCAAGTGTGCCCATATTGTTGCTATTTTCCAACCCCATAAGAGTCGTGAACCCTCTAGGTACTGCGAGTGATGATCTTCATGTTTCACGTGAACGCAGCACGTTGTGGGTGGGCTCCCAACGTGCACGCCAGATGACGCGACCGACAAGCGCACAGCATGAGTTATTTTCGAATCACGACGCTTTTTGACATGTCATTCAGAGGAATCAAGTACTTATGCTGGATTACACTATGATGATTACTTTAGGTTGCTGCAACGATTCGCATTCACTAAAATCAGACGTGCTTAAATAGCCACCCACTAATGGCATCTGTAATCACATCAGGACTGCATAAACACAAACACCACCCTCGATTGCGCGTACCTTGACCAAGCGCACATGGTCCGAAGCAGTACAGGATCACCAACGACCGCAGAAACACTGCTTCCGGCAACAGGACAGCGCTGACATTCAATACCAAGGCTTCGATCACGGAGGGGTAAAGCTCCACCACGTCGCCTGCACACGATTTGCCAAGTCAGGACCGCCAAAGCCCGATACCGCAAAGTCGTAGGCTGCGCTCACCGACGAGCACCCCCGCATCACGAAGGAAAGGCTTGACACGAGCCAGACGGCGCTCGATCACCTCGTGCCCGATCCCGTGCTTCCTCCCAAGACGTACGACGAGGCGTTGGAGACGCTCCAGGGCCTCGGCCACATGTTTTATCCGCCCGGTGTGCCCGGGGGCTGAAGCGGGTAGCGGGAACTTCGCTCGAAAGTCGTCACGCGCGATCGCAACAAACGTTGCTGCCGTCTTCAATAGCGGGGCAAAGGGAGCGTCTGGGGAGAGGAAGGTGCTCTCCGACGACGCGGACTCGAGTACGTCGTTGAACGCCGTGCCCAGGGCGACCGTACTGTTGATCATGGTCTCAAAGGACCAGATGACTTTGTCTTGTCCCTCGGAGGGGATAGTCTCGAGACTTCGTTCAGGTCTGCTACCTAGGGAGTATGGTGGTGTTTGCGCTTGGGGTTGATCCTCGTCTGTGTTCGTCAAGGAAATACCAAGTAAATTCGAGACAAGCGGCTCTGCAGTGCGCCAGCTATGGAAATGGTGCGCTGTGACGCTCTTTCGGAGAAAGAAGGGAACAAACTGGATTTTGTCAGCGATGTTAGACGGATTTAGGAACGCTAGACGTGGTCGTCAGACGGGTGTTCTAGAGCGTAGCAACGCGTGCGCACATAAGAGTTCAGTCCACTCATCGTCTGTGTTCAGGGGGTTAGTCGCATCCATATGTGTGCAAGTGAAGAGACGAACGGATGTCAGATTCGAATTCTGGCTGATTCTCTAGGTCCTGGGCTGCTCGATTGACACACGAGAAGAGGGAAAGGGTGATCAACGGCAGAATAGAAAGCTGGGGCCGCATCCTGGGTATGAACAGAGGTGGTCACTAGGCATGCATCTACCCTTGAATGTTATATATATACCTGACCCATGGCCCCGTACTAAGTCGGGCTGCCAAGGATGCACCAACGCCACACTATCCATTAGGGATAGAGGCCAGCCAAGCCGTAGTGGCCACCGGGTTGGAGTGCTCATGACTGATATGGCGCGCGCTTGCTTGATAAATCAAAACTTGGAGTGCGGTCCATCACTGCTCCAGAGCTTATCTTTGGCTCCTAACGGTTGCGGGAACTTTGCTGCGCCATCGTTCCCGTTGTGCCAATGCCACGAAGGCCGGATACATGATGGCCCTACGCGGGGAAATGAGTGTGACAGTCAGAGTCGAAGAACAAGATTTAGTCCGAGGGTGGTCGACTCCGCGACCGTGCCGTCACGAGGCTTGTTCCGGAATGTCCAGGCTCACCTCCTCCATCACGCTAACACGGCCCATATGGGCAGCTCGGACCACTTTACTGTCATCGTCGAGCAAGCCAAAAAGATTTCCCGCACAAATATGTAGGAGGTATGCCCAGGCTCGCCCTCCGGCGCCAGCAGGCGCGCGGGACAAGTCCGCTGTCGGGGTGCGTCACTTCTGCTCGCACAACCTTGGGAACGAGTTTCGACGGGGTCTTGCAGGTATTCACGCCGGCCGCCGCTGCGTTGTTCGTGGCCACTGGAGTCGGCCTGTTTTACTACTTCCAGTACGAAAAACGTCAGCTCCAGGAGAAAAAAGGTCAGCCCCGCGTCGTGGCGCGTCGACGGCACTGACACTGTCCTGCAGAGAAGGAACTCGAGTCTCGTTCGGTTGGACGACCTCATGTTGGCGGTCCGTTCACGCTCACGACACACGAAGGCAAACCCTTCTCAGAACAGGACCTCCTGGGGAAATGGAGCTTCGTCTACTTCGGGTTCACCAACTGCCCCGATATTTGCCCCGCTGAACTCGACAAGGTCGGCGTGTTCCTCGAGTCCCTGGGTTCGTTGTCCATTTCTTGCCATACGCCGATGCTCATCACGTTCTCTCTAGAATCGGAATACGGCCAGATGTTTCAACCGGTCTTCATCTCTGTCGACCCCGCCCGAGACAGGAATGCACAAATGAAAAAGTACCTCGCTGACTTCCACCCCCGGATCGTCGGGCTTACAGGCGATTATGCCTCCACCAAATCCGTCTGCAAGGCATATCGGGTGTATTTCTCTACTCCACCCAATGCAGATCCCAAGGGTGACTACCTCGTGGATCATTCAATATATATATACTTTATGGATCCAAATGGCAAATTTGTAGAGGCATTCGGACAGAGCAGCACAGCCGAGGACGTGATAGAGAAGGTAAAGAAGGAGATTGGAGAGTGGGAGGCGGAGACGGGGCGTAGAGTTTGATGCACGCTGGAGTCCATCCTACCGCCCCACTTACCAGTACTCATGTCATCGCATCAGCTCACCACTCACGAAACGCATCGTTGCACTGAATTCGTGTGGTCGCACCGAAGGAAGCAAGGTCTGTACAAATTCTCGGGCATGGGACCACGATTCTCTATTCCACGAGTTCTTCCGCTTGTTGGGCCTTTAGCTTTGACATCTTCTTCATTCGACGCATCATACTTCGGGAGCGTCCGATGAGTACCAGTCTGCGGCGCCACGGTTCACTTACTCGTCGTATTGACACCTGGTGCAGGTCAGCGCCGTGGCAAGAAACAGGCAACGGCTCGACCCACTTTTCGTACCCATGTCTCTCATTCTCGCACTCCCAAGGAAGATAATAGTTCTTTCTCCGGCACGCGTTCAATGGTATCAGCAGACTGGTCGACGATGGGTTCGATGGTACGAAGCATAGCCGACCAAAGAGATGTGACATACGCGGAACATTGGTCTCTCCATGCGACTGGCACCTTTGCGGCTTTGAGCTCCTCTTGGGATGCGGTATGTGTGGACACCATAGGGCAGGGACGACTGAGACAGTCAGGAAACAAACCACGGAATGTGTGGCTGTGCTACCACCTGACTCCACTTGACGCCGATGTCGATGTTAAAGTAGACCAACAGCACAAGGCCGACGTGCGTAGCTCCGCGTCCAATCTGTAACATCGAGTTCTTACCTTGTCGATCACCGCTCGTCGCTCCGTTTAGTGGGTACCAAATGTAATGATTAGATTCCACGACGGTAAATTAACATGTGAGTAATATAGTGTATCATGAAGCATTTCTAACTCTGCCGATGCGAGACGAGAAAATAGATATCCCTCATCTTCTTGTCCAAACCACACAATGGCCCCAAGCTTTGCCCCGGGAAACCACTCGGGTCACACCGCACCGCATCTCTGGTCGTCGTCCAGAGGATACCCATCCTCGAGACCCGACTGTTCACTGTGGGTGGCTCCGTCAGCTCTCGCATAGCATGGTGGCTCGAAGATAAGCTTACGAGTCTGCAAAGGCCGCTGGCACCTCCTTCGACAACGGCGACAAGGGGCGATCCCACTTGTAGAACGTGCCAATTTCAAGAACCATCTGGCGAATCGCGGTGATAGACAACCGTTTCGCAGGGGTTGGATGCAGGGTCCATTTAAGCAGGACGTTCAGCGGCTCCGAGATCGGGTTCGTATGGAGCAAGTAGTCTTCGTCCTCAAGGAATGCCCGGAACTCCCCGTCCAAGGGGAGGGCTATTTTCCAAGGAACACTGCCCGTAACCATGTTGAACAGAATGATGCCAAGCGCCCAAATGTCGTTCTCAACAGTGCAATAGGGGTCGCCTGCATGGCTCAGCCAGCACTCTCAAAGTCGGTCAGTTCGATGAGCGTGTGAACTGCACCGACTGACTGACCTGGACTGATGTAATAGGAGGTGCCGCCCGGGCCACTGTCGCAGACCAACTCATTGGTCGCCATACCGAAATCACCAATCTTTATGTCTGTCCCGTCTGCTTTACACATGATGTTATTCGGCTTGAGGTCCCTGTGGTAGATATTCTTCTCATGACAGGCACTAACGCCATCTAATATCTCTAAGAACGCCTTTCGGATGAGGGCATCGTTTCTCCAGTACACCCGTTGCTCAAATATCGCCTTGAACAAATCGGTTTCGCACAAGTCGAGGATGAGGAAGGCGTAGAATTCTTCTTCGATGACGCCGTGAAGCGACAGGACATGCGGGCACCCGGTCGCTGCGTCGTGCATGAGCATTTCTCTGAAGACGTGGACCCCACGTCGACGGGGAGCATCCTTTGACAAGCATTTGATTGCGAATGAGGTAGGAGGCTTGACCGTCGTATCGACGGCACGATATACTGTGCCAGCTGAGCCCACACCGAGGATGCCGGTGAGATGATAGGGGCCGACTAGCTGACCAGTAAAGTCTAGTCTGTCGAATACGGGCTTGTGCGGTCGGCGACGGCGAGACAAAAGTGGATAGTCGACTTGGGGCGATAGACACATGGTTGCAGTAGCAGTTCAAGTTGGATGCTGGATGGACTCGCAATCGAATCTACTAAAATACCCTCCAGAATGAATTGAGGGTGTAAAAGTGATGGTGACGTCACAACAACGTATCACGTGAAAACACTTTTCGATTCAATGCTTATTACCTTCTTTGGCAGTTTCTCCAGGGCCAATTTATCGTCAACGTCATCATCATCGTCATCCTCCTCGACGTCATCCTGGTCATCCTCATCTTCGGAAAGTTACCTAAAAAGGAAGTACAACCCAAATGGCGGTCTCGTTCATGGCTCGTCGGGTTTTATAGATTTTATCATTTTTTGTGGGTTTTAGTACGACAAGAGCAGAACGACATGCGGACAACAGATGCTGTACAAGTTAGACAGACCACTCCACTCCAATCCTGAGTTTGTGTCACATGTAATCTCGTCCTCGCAGTGCCCGTACCACCGAAATCAGTCCGACCAGGGCGACAAACGAAGCGAGCGTCGCCACAGGTTGACTAGGCATCCCCTTTATTTGGCAAAAGAGGTCCGAGTTCGGGGACCGAGTCCAATGGCTGAAGGTGAGGCAAGATTCGCATCCACGAGGCCCTGATCCGTACTCGGAAGACGCACACGCACTCCTGCAGCATTCTGGGAAGAAGGAAGGGGGTCGACGGAAACGTAACGGGGACTTCGCCACATCGAAATGGGCGCTAAACCGCAGGACGCATCCGAGGAGATGGTGAGAGTGGGAGTCAATCATGCGGAGCAGTGCCGAGTCCGGATCAGGGTGACCTAGTTTGGAGCGTCGTCTGTTCGAACGTGTACGCGGGTGTCGTCAAAGGAAGGTTTGAGTCCATACGAGTCGTCTGATAACTTCGTACTGAATTTTCTGACCGAGACGATATCGACACCACTGTATGAGCGGGGTCAGATGAGGAAAAATTGGAGCGGACGTAGAAATCACACGCCGAATCCAAGATGCAAGAATACTGGACACACAACTAGATGAAATCGTCGAACACGGCTCACTCGGAAGAAACGAATGAGAACATACCTGATGCAGATACGAAGACAACCGAAAACACCTGAATGGATGGGGTTAGACGTGTTTCAGGGGGTCGAGGTCGGAACGTACTATAATCGAGACCGAGAGAGATAGAGAGGAGACAAGAAAAAGGATCCTGATGGTAATGATGTCTTGCTATAACGAACAATCGGAAGCGGAATACATACTGGGAAACGTGCAGAAGAGTGGCGATAGGTGCAATCAGCTGGGAGAGTAAGGGTCAGAATGGCGAAAACAAATTGGTCGAGTCCAGAACACACTACGATCACCGATGATGGAGCGAGTGCAAACGAGTGACAATAGTTGGTAGTGAGAGGGTATAGTGTTGACCGAGGAACCTCAGAGAGGAGGTAAGCTTAACAATGGCACACGAGGACCGTGCAGAAGGGAATAGGTGTCTCTACGAGAGCGGAGGTGTGCCTTGGATGGAAGCGAAAGAAGAGAGTCGGCGAACGTAGGCGACATAACCAGCACATCCTCATTGAACCTGGTCTTGAATGGTGACGACATGTGAACCTTGTGAACGTCGAGACCGCTCGGCAGAGGCACTCCACGATTCTGAGGAGGTGTGAAAGGACAGATCGGCCCCTCATCAGACACATCGCTATCGGCTTCGGGAATGCAAGTCGACGGGTCCTGCTTCGCATTGTATGGGATCCATGTAGGCGACACAACCCGCATGCCTTCGTTGAACTTGGTTATGACTGGTGGGGCCATGTGGTCCTCGCGAACATCAATATCGGGAACAATTGCCAGAAATGTGGTTGGATTCGGAGGGGGCGTTGGGGGATAGATCAGCGTCTCACCAGACGCATTGCTATCCGTTTCAGGATTGGAAACCAACACCAGTGGGGTACCCCTCGCATTCTGAATCGATGGAGTATGGGTGAAGCTTAGAATGCATGCATTGTCGTCGCCGTCGCCGGAGTATTCCGACTGGCCATCTTCGAAAAGGGGTCGAGGAGTGCAATCCAAGTTGGGATCGCGAAGTTCTGCAAGAAGCATCCGCATTAGATCTTGACCGCCGTAAGGCAGTGTAGCAGTGATGGTCTCAATTGGAATGGCTTCCATGCTTTCGTAGCTGTAGTGGACGTTGGCATCGAAATTTGAGATCCCTGGTTCGTTGTCCACAGGCCTGAGTCGGTCCAAGGGCGTGCAGGACGTGATCGGGTCCATGTCTACGAATTTGGAGAGATCGACTCGGTCATTCTGGGGAGAGATTGTGAGCACCAAAGGGTAGCCTTCTCCCGGAACGGTATCCTTGAGACGCTGGGCGAAGGAAGCCATGTCAGCTATACCATATCGTCGAGGACCAGGTGATGATCTTGGAGCGGTGGCAAGGTAAGGTAGGGAGGAAATATCCTCCTCGGAATTGGATGTGGCAATTCCGTCGTAGGGTGAACAGAGGAAGTCTGGATCGGAATGGGATGTCATAATAGGGGAACAGGTGAGGTGGGCTTCGCAATCAGTTTTGGCAATCCCGTCGTAAGGCGAACAAGGAAAGTCTGCCCCGCAATCGGTCGTCACAATCCCAACGTTTGGTGACTTGGAATCGGGTGCCAACGTCTCAACGCAAGTTGAACAGCAGAAATCCAGGTCGGAATCAGAACACGAGTCCTCGGACGAATTATCCTCAACCTGTCCAGGGACAAAAAGGAATGTGCTCGGACGAGCCGTTGTACCGATGATCTTGCTGCTGAAATTGACACTGGTCGGAGAGCTCGTGTCGTACGGCGGAAGCACATTGACTGCAGCCCTTTCGTCCCGGTCCGGTTTCCTACGCGTGGGCTTACTATCGTCGTCCTCGTCCCTATCATCGTCGTCGTCGGCTTCGTCCATGTTCAGAAAAGAACTCCTTCCAGGTGGCTGCGGGTCAGACGGTAGAATACCATTTACTTCCTCTTCCACACAGATCGCCGGAGTAGAAGGGGTCGCAGGATGACACTCGACGAGCTGGTACAACCATGAGAACTACTTCAGGTTGCAATATTTGAATACTTACGTTCCAGAACGTAGGATGGAAGAACTTTGCATACACCATGCTCACATGTTGCTGAGGTATGCCTTAGCTCGAACGAAAACTCAAACACAGGTCTCACCCACCTCAAAACCGACCTCGAGATCAACAGGCCAGTCTGTTGCAATAGCCGCAGTGGTCGTGACCGGACCTCGGTGTAGCATGGACGGAAGTAGTCCAATGAACGACGTCCAGGTATTGTTCGTACGAGTACCTTTGACTGCACCTCGTCCATGGTAGAAGTAACCAGCGACCGAGACGAGGGAGACCACAGCGAACAAGAAGCCACCTGTCCTGAGGAGGTGCTGGGACGCCACCGAAGGAGGCTGGCCAGAGTCAGGGGTAAGAGAAACAGAAGGAGTGGCAGGAGAGAACGCGAAAGCAGTAACGACAGAAGGAATCGGAGACATGATTGTTTAATGGCAACCGAATTGGAAGGCAAAGGGCGAAGGGAGGGTCTATATAACACTGGAAACGTCAGCCGCGGTTTATACTGGACCGACATGGAAGGAGAGATCACTGTCAACCTCCTGGAGAAGGATTCAGACTAGGACCGACATGCTCCATTTGTAGGTAGGCCTGGAAGTACGTCGTGATTATAATGACCAGGACCTTCACGGAATGTTCATGAAAACCCTTGCTGTATGTAGAAGAGTAACACCTACTCAATGCAAGCTTCAATCTTCAGTGGTAGATTGGCTCGTTGGGGGATTGCCCATATCACCCATGCGTCACCTTTCAGCCGTTCGCGAACGATCTTACGAGTCTTCTCGACCAGGCTGTCAATCAATCCTTCATGCCCTCGCTTAACTAAGCTGGATTGATGACCAGTGATGCTCCGACAAGAGCTCCTACTCACTGGAAATGTTCATGTAAGGAGGGGTGGGGATGTTCAGTCTAGCTGTTGATTTGTCGAGAGAGAGAACAGAAGCTGCAAAGGCGTTACTAGCATTCATCTTGCTCCTTTCCTGAAGCGTCTCTTTGTCCATCCCGTCGTTCTCTTCTTCTTCCATTTGCTTCGGCCATTCCAGCTTGTCGTACTTTGTGAAGACGACAACAACCGGCGCTAATGCACAGGATTGCAGCGTTGTGAGCGATTATCCCGCGTGACACGAGCTGGAATGAACAAACTTCCGAGTTCATGCGCAAGAGCCATTAAATCCTTCTCCCCTTCCTCCAGCACTCGGCTACCGGCTCGTGGTGTCTCTGTACACAGCCTGGAGACGGTCAACTCTCTCCTGGATGCAGCATATACCAACATACCATATTGCATGGAGTCGGTCTCTCAATAGCGGCTTGCTGTGTCTCTCTCTGAGGAACCGAACCGCGAGATCGAAGTTGGTATTGTCTCCAGGTTCGAACCCTTTCGAATCATGCAAAACAAAGTATTTGTTTTCATCAGAAACATATTCTTGCTCAAAGAACGCTTCTCCCGGTTTATACTCGGACACCTTCTGAGGTAAGGTTAGCTGTCTTGCATCAAGTGGAGACGAAAGAATACGATCACTTACTGCCTCGGCTATCCCAAACACACGGTTGATCAGAGAGGACTTCCCAACCCCCGCCTGCCACGACTTTCAGCACCAAACCACAAACGAATGTACAACAACAGCGACTAACACGACCAACGCACAGAATACGGAATCTACGAATCGGATGAGAAACGTTAAAGTTGAAGGCCAAAGAATCTCGAATGCTTACCTTGGGACATCCCTCACGATCTCGTCGATGGTAGATTCAGTGTCCATACTTTCAGGCTTGCATGGAGTGAGAGTATCAAGATGTCGGTCGCGTGTGAATCGAGAGAGCGCAGCGCAATGGATGGGCGTTTATCGATGGCGATCAACCACGAGCTCGCAAGGTGCTTCATTCCTGTCGGATACCTCGGCAGGAAAAGCATGGGGTCTTCATTGCTGTGTTCGCATTGTAGCCACTTGCTAGCGGTACGTGGTCAGATTCGCTTGAGGTGGAGGACAACAATCAGATGGGACATGAAACTCACCAGACCCCAGTTTCCAGTCGAAGTTTCTCTAGACTGAGAGCCTTGCACACCTCGAGAGGGCGGCGCAACAGTGGAGTCCCACGGGAAAAGCCGACGACACAGCGTCCAGTTCCAACGACAACGAACACGGCCCAGCCGTCAAGGCCAAGCTTATCCCTCACCTCCAGAAACAGGCGCTGGATCGTACGCATTCTCTCTGTGACTCGATCAGTTCTCACATCACGCGTCCCGCCGGTCAGACAGAACGCCTCATTACTCGGACATCTGGCCTTATCAACCCTCCACTGCCCACTTTCAACCTCCACCGCCCATAGCGCGCTGTCTCGATGCGACTCCATTTGTCCATGCCCGATTCGTGCCTACTAAGCGGTTTCCTTTGATCAAATCTTACACCCACATAGACGTACACGATTGACCATACGTACTTTCGCGGGTCCCCCCTGACTCCTTGACGACACGCACACCGTGGAACACGGAAAACCCCTAGCAGCGGTCGTTCCACACTCCTCACCTTATATGCCCCTGTCGATCACATCCATAGTTCCGGGGTGCGCCACCGGACCCTTCCCCCGCCGTGGTATACCCTAGGGTACACATATTGATTGCTCGAGAGCCGTGTTCGGGTCTGATCTGCACCGAACGATCATCCTCGTTTCTCGCTCTCAGCTCCTCCATCGGTCCTTCCCGCGGACAGATTATTCTCCCTTTGCACCGTACCGATGGATCGTGTACGGGCTCGATATAGTCGTACATGTCGCGACCAAACTGGAAATGCGGGCACGCCGTGCATTCGGTGTCTAATGGAACGGGCCCAGATCCACTCTCGCTGGACCTGTTCACCATGAACACACGCGATCGACCTGACTTTTAGCCAAGCATGACGAAAGGATACATGAGAGAGCTCCCCGTCGACATGGCCAGCCCTGCCGCCCGAGACTTTCTCTCCCTCATCTGGTCCGTAGTGGCCCGCGCTATCTCCTTCTCTACCCTGATCCACGTGACAGACTCCAGGTATTGACCCCGCTCTCCCCTCCGTCAGTATCGCCACTGTGGTCGCGTGCTCCACCATCGTAAAACCATCTATTTGTACGCACTCTTCCTCCTCCTCCACCCTCGTACTAACACCACTTAGTCGGTGTCGTCAGACCCTACCCCACTTCCATCTCCCCCCACCCCGCCTGGCCCTCGGTCGATGTCACCCTCATCTACCTCTTCTAGGTTGGTTACTGTCTCCTGCTCGTTTTTTCCGAGGATCCAGATACAAAGGTGACTTACAACGCTCCTGCCCGATCTTACGCCGCACTCACGCCATATCCAGAAGACCGTCGTCAAAGCCGTCGGCCCCTCCCTTGAGTTCGCAAACTGGGCCATGGCGCTTTGGGTGTCGCACGGGTAAGTACGATTAAAGGAACATACACGTACCTCACGCCACACATATGTAGGTCCTTCGCATGTTCGTCCTCTCTGCCATCGGCATCCTCCCCTTGCTCGTGTACTCCAACGTCGCACTCCTCTACCACACACCAACGTACACCCGTCCTCTTGACATGGCGCCCATTCACGCGCCCAGTCCTCCCCTTCTCGCTCTTCTTTCCCTACTCGCTCTTGTGCGTCGTTTCATGTCACTTTTCTCGTGTTCATGCGTCGCAATATCGTGCTGGTCTCTCGCACTCTTCCTCACATCCCGAAAACTACGCGCTCCATCCCTGGCCTGGTTTCGCCGTCACTACCACCGTCACCCTTGTGGGTCGTGTTACGTAAACTGAATGAGTGTTTGCTGAAAGCCCTCAAGTTCAAGCTTCTGCAAGTGAATCCCCTAGTCAACGTGTCTTTGATCACGACCCGCAACGCACCACGGCACACCGCATACGAGCCTCTTCGGCTGTCTCCTACCGTGGATGGTGACTTTACACATCGAGTATTCGTTGCAAGGTACATATACAACATACATTCCCGACTCAAAGGGGATACGTACAGCTCTCCCCGACACTCATCTCGACCCGGGTACACCAACCTCCGGCCCCAACGACTCATCCAACAGCCCTTTCATCGTCTCACGGAATTTTTCCCGTATCAGGATTCGGCGGTTAGCCCCATACAATGATCGACAGTGGGCATGGATTTCCTGACGTCTGTTCGACCGTTCATAGTCCTCGAACGCTTCCTTTAGCACCTCCCAGTTTGTCGTACCAGCCAAATCAGGTTTCAACGTAAAGTCAAATAATGATCTCAATACTGAAATCAGATCGATGGTATATGTCATCAGCAGACACTCGACTTCGGGTCTCCCAAAGAAAATTCATTAAGAGCACACCACAATAGTAGAGTGAGCACATACATGTGTTCCAAGACGGCATTCGCGACCCATCTCACGAAGAAATATGCCAAGCCAAGGATAGCGACTGGCGGCGCAAGAGGGATAGTACTGGCATTGACCAGGCTTACAAACTGCGCAATTTTATCGATAGACGGCACACTGGAAACCAATGAGTAGCAGCGCAAACGTAAGTCGATGGTACACACGGAGTGGCCTGGGATTGAGATTGAAGGTCTTGAACGAGATATAACATAAGCTGTGTGAATTCCACCCCACCTAGAATCTATTGATGTTATTCAATCATTCTCTCGATATGTAAGAGCTTCCCTCACTTTGTCCTCGTCTTTGAAATTCCAACAAGTGACGATATCTTCATGCACCTGGATAAGACATTTCCACAGTAATATCTTCCCCGCCCCAGGAATGCTTCCAGCGAGAGCGCGATAGTAGGCTGCTCGGTAGTTACCACTGAAGCGTACGCATGAATTACTCAACGAACGTACAGTTGATACCTTTGCTGTGCCCCGAAGGAGGGTCAGGTATTAGGTTACCGAGTCGAGGAGTAGCACCTACTCGATGCAAGCTTTGATTTTCGCTGACAGACTGGCTCGCTGGGCCATTGCCCATATCACCCATGCGTCACCTTTGACCCGTTCGTGAACAATCTGGAGAGTCTTCTCGACCAGGCTGCCAATCGATCCTTCATATCCTCTCTTAGCTACGCTGGATTAATGTCAACCGACCACCCGACAGGAGCTCGTACATACTGGAAATGTAGATGCAAGGAGGTGTGGGGATTTTCAGCCTTGCTGTTGATTTATCGAGAGAGACAACGGAGGCTTCGAAGGCACGAACGGCATTCACCCTGCTCCTTTCCCGTAGCGTCTCTTCGTCCATGCTGTCGTTCTCTTCTTCCTCTTCCATTTGCTTCGACAATTCCAGCTTGTCGTACTTTGTGAAGACGACGATGACAGGCACTAATGCGCAGGATTGCAGGATGATGGGTGATTGTCCCACACGACGCGAGTTGGAATGAACAAACTTCCGAGTTCGTGTGCAAGAGCCATTAATTTCTTCTCTCCTTCCTCCAGCACTCGCCCACCGGCTCGTGGTGTCTCTGTACACAGCCTGGGGGGCAGTCAACTCTTTCCTAGACGCCGCGTTCGGTGACGCACCATATTGCGTGAAATCGGTCTCTCAAGAGTGGCCTGCCGTGTCTTTCTCGGAGGAACCGAACCGCGAGATCGAAGTTGGCATTGTCTCCAGGTTCGAACCCTTTCGAGTCATGCAAAACAAAGTATTTGTTTTCATCAGAAACATATTCATGCTCAATGGTCGCTTCCCCCGGGTAATACTCGGACACTTTCTGAGGAAAGGTTGGCTGTCTTGTCTTAAGCTGGGATGAAAGAATATGATCACTTACTGCCTCGGTTATCCCAAACACACGATTGATCAGAGAGGACTTCCCAACCCCCGCCTGCCACGACTGTTAGCACCAAACAACGAACGAACGTAGTACAACAGCGACTAACACGACCAACGCACAGTATACGGAATCTACGAATTGAACGAGAAATGCTGAAGTCAAAAGCCAAGAGATCTCGAATGCTTACCTTGGGATATCCTTCACGATGTCATCGATTATCGAGATGTTGGTCGCGTGTGAATCGAGAGAGTGCAGCAGAGTGGACGGGCGTTTATCGATGGTTGTTAACCAATCATCGACACGGGCTCCCATATGAGGTGCTTCTGTCGGGTACCCCGGCCGAAAAGCATTATACCCTCAACACTGCGTTCGCACCATGATCACTTGCTAGTAAAACTTGGTCAGATTTGCTCGAAGTGGAGGACTGCGATCAGATGGGACGTGAAACTCACCAGACCCCAGTTACCAGTCGAAGTTTCTGTAGACTGGGAGCGCACACTCGAGGTGTCGTCGCAGGAGTGAAATACTTCGGAGTTGTTCGTGGTCCCTCAGGAAAAGCCGATAACCCGTACTTTTATTCCGATGTAAACACAGTTGTGTCTCAACGGTCGGGACCCCGCCTTTGTGTCCTGGGTAAGCGCACGCGTTTCTCTAACTGTACACGGAGCTTTTGCGAGCTCACTACTCACGAGCCAGGTGATAGAGGAACGGGTCAATCGAGCCTTTCTACCGAAGGCCTTCAGCTTTTCAGGCTCTGATGTCACCCTTTCAAGTCTCCGCTGCGGCCCTGATCGGCGTAAGTATGTGAGCTAGCGTAGTTATCTGCGCACCGTCGTTCACGCGGATCGCCTGATACATCGCTCTCAGGTATGGGGCACCCCTAATGCGCATTCATTACCCTCTTGCAAGAGGCATGTACCGTCGTTATGAGTCCCAGAAAGCACCAGTGAATCATCGCATATTACGTTCTAGACGACAAACCCGTTTATCTATCCGCGGAGTTGATGTAGTACCCATCTTCTCCCCTTTCTATGCTCGCTAGAGTCTAAGACAAGCATTATCAGTCCGACATTCAGATGACGTCTTGGCTCTACTCGAATCCAGTCTATATTCCCGCATCGCCGTCCTACCATACCGGTTGGATTCACCTCATAATCCATCCGCAACCAGGAGCGAATGTCTGAATGTCCTTGACCATGTCTGGTATTTCCTCGGAAATGCTGCCACCAAAGTCGGACTGACCGTCTGCTACGCAATCAATGGGCAGGGTGGCGTACAACGCATCAACCAAGCACGCGTGTTGGGTCGCGTCGTGGTACGTTTGTCGTTATGCGTGCCAATCTCTGACCGTGTGCGGTGACCTGACGGCGTGTCTTCTCTCCACACAGGGGGATCAGCAAC
The DNA here is from genome assembly GCA_038089055.1 of Tylopilus aff. balloui. Classification (NCBI taxonomy): domain Eukaryota; kingdom Fungi; phylum Basidiomycota; class Agaricomycetes; order Boletales; family Boletaceae; genus Tylopilus; species Tylopilus aff. balloui. The sequence continues at coordinate 26,478 of JBBPKC010000221.1, forward strand.
CTTCCGTCATGAACGGGGAATGCAATGTCTTCTTTTTCGCGAAGCGTGCGTGTGCAGCCAGTAGCGGAAACCACAACCACGACTATGCCCACATACATGGTCCGTCTGTTCATCTCCGAGGTGCGACTGTGGCTAACGACGTGACGCCGAAGAAGGGCGAGACGCCTCGCCCGCGCACACTACGTCGGTTCCAAGCTCTTACGTCAACGAACTGGATGTGGGTCCTCTTGTGAACGGTCACCGATTTCCTCACGTCTACTCACGAGCAGCCGCGCCCGACGACAAGCGAGTTGTGTGTGCATTTCAGTTCTGACGACCTGCGGATATGTGATGAGTGGATGATGGGGTGGGGACGGGACAGGAAAAAGTTGACGAGTTGGACCTGAGTCGCTTCCATCACTGGGTAATCGCGGTGATACGGCAGTTAAACTAGAGGCGGAATCTGCGGCGTCCAAGTTCGTTTGCTCTCAGTTTCGTTAACTCATGTTGCCAACTACACACAAGCAGGATGGACTCGTGCAAACTTGTCGAGGTGCGTGCCTGCACCTAGTATGTGACATTAATCTCAATGTATCCTCCCCATTTACGGTCGGCAAGCATTTATCATTTAGCTCGTTCAAGACATGATTGATTAACATTCCCGAACGTCAAGACTGATCGACGCGCGAACAGTGGTCTCCGTCCTCCCTCCTTTTCACCACGATACACCATTAAACTTTCGCGAGCGCGATGAGCATTCATTGGGACCAAGTACGACTGTGAGTGGGAGTGCCTGTGGATATGCGCAGCGTTCGCTGGGATTTTCAGCTGGGTGATGAATAAGGCGACAGGTGCGTGGGTCATCTCGGCAGGTTCGAAAGGCTAGGGGGTATAGTGGCATGTAGGCTGGCGGCGGACAACGAGGCGGAACGGTTTACCGCTGTGCCTGGGACTGTGAACTAGCCATCGCGGTGACAGGCTCGAGGTTGCTGATTTGGAGCATCCGACGGTCGCTCGTAGTTCCGGCCACTTGAGCAAGTGGACATCTCGGCCGCCCTTTGATCCTCGGCTGCAATATCACAATTTTCGCCAGGGACAGTTTCATACAGCTGTCTGCTGTCTGGTCCAAGTGATGAAAACAGGCTGGGTTGCGGCTGGTTTCTTCCCCGCCCGCGGAGTATGTGTGGCCCTCAAATTGAATTCATATTCGATCGACCTAACTTTATTGATGAGCACTCCGCTTTTGGTGTCCACGCCGGATTCTGCCGTCTCTACTGAGGCTTCGACATTGCCGACATATCCAACTGCTCATTGTTTCGCGAGTGGGATTGATACTCGCGACGGTAGGACACAACTCTCTAGCGCCACAAAAACCAGTACTAGGCATCAAAATCCCCGAGGCATCCTGGCAGTTTTGTCCTTGGATCTCGTTGGAGACGACTCGAGTCACCGCCGGTCATCTATCCGAGCCTGGTACCATTGAATGAAGGCGTAAAGCGCAAGGTAAGCACACGTACACGCGGCCAGGCAGTTGGTAAGCACAAAAATCAGGCCTAGCGTTAGACTCTCACGAGAACATGTGTTCTTATCAGAAAACACATGGCCGGTGGAAGCTCAAAGGATATGAGCACATTGTATCCGTCTTTGGTATGCTGTGGGACCCAGCCAGGATTAAACCTGCCAAAATTTCCTTGCACGGTCGTGAACGCGTGTTTCAGTGCCCCAGTGGCGAGGAAGCGACAACACCGTGACAGCCTGTAACGAACGTCGTGGCCGCTCCTTTACTCCCTAGCTCAAATAAGGTACAATGGCTGAAGTGCGCATCTCTGAGCGATAGGCATATGTCGTGGGCTGACTTTCCGAAAGAAACCCATGCAACACAGAATTTGGTTCCCCGTCTGCGACCGTGTTTGGGCGCACGCTTCGGCAGCGGACATGTGCAATAAGCGTCTTGGACGACGTCTGATACCCACATTCTTGCGGATGCACACCTTGTTCCTTGGGCTCGGACTCGGGCTGGATATTCGGTCCTCGGCAACCGCATGTCGCTTGGAACACTGGATGAGGTTGCCTACCGAACCGGTTTCCCCGACGAGCGTTAGCATCGTCTCTCTCCAAGACAGCGAAAGTCCATTTGACCGCCTCTGCGGCGAATACTTTTAGACCACGTTGATTCATGCGCCGTCGGCTCACTCCGGCTTTGATTTCCTCGTCGCCCGCCAGGTTGGTCTACCCCTAGATCGGACATTAACCACTAGAGTCCTGGCCTTTACGGCCGCAGTGCTATCCGTTTTGGAGGCCTTTGTTTTCGCTTCCTCTACAATTTAGACTGATCTTTCCATCAGGCTTGGCAGTACAGCAGCGTAGGTCAGTGCATTCGTCGGAAAGAACGCCGCACAGGACGCGAGGCGCAAAACCAAGCGTCGACCTTCCCATTTTGTGTCGCGATCATATCGGAGTTGGTGAGCGAGTGTGCGGCGGCGTGCCACTTGTTCTACGCTGAATCGAATTGGATCGACATCTGCGGTCGGAGCGGAGTGTTGGGTGCGTGTCATGATCTCCTTTCCACAGTTTGTTTATTGCCCGGGGAGCTAATTGACACACATGTGAGTAGGGGATGGATCTGGGAATGAATGCCGACGTACATAGGTTTAAGCGCGTTGACGGGTGCACGCTTTTTCTTTTCAGTCGTTCTGATGCGACCATCATTGGGCCACATCATCAGCGCGGCGAGGTGCGTTCTCGGTTGCACTTTCCCCTCTCAGTCTGATGGGCGCACAGGACTTTCGGTATCCCTGCAGAAAAAGAACATTCCTGGATATATGAATTGCGCTTCAACGTAGGCCACGGTTCGATCCCGACATGTGATAGTCATCCACTTGGCATCGGGTTGCTCCGAGTCACGGATCCGATCAATCACTGCTCACCTTTGTATTTACTGTTTCTTCTCATTAAAAAATGATCTCCGCTGCGCACCACGCCCATTACCTGGTTCGGCAGGAACACCTTACCGATGACTGAAGGTCCATGTACGCCGCCATCCTTCTCTAACCACTTTGCCTTTTGTAAGAGATATGTCGACAAACGATGACGAGATCATGGATTTCGTCCCCGCGGAGGAATGTGTGCCGGTCTGGCTGCTGTGGGTCCACGATGGCCTTCAGGGACCGCACCGTCAACCGGGATATAATGGGCGCTGATTTGGTCACAAAGCGTCGGGATTACGTTTTTGGATGGGTTAGCGCCTTTTTTTTTTCCCTCGGGCTGCTGATGTGTTTGGTAGCGATTATCTTTGCGCCCTTGTTCGGTTTCGTTGGCTGTGAGGGATCGTTTTTTCATTGGTGTGACAATTTTTTCTTTTTATCAATTCTTGGTCCATTTAATCTAGCTGGACGTGGGGAATGCATCTCTGTTTGTATCTTGTGGGGTGCATATAAAGTTATTCGGTTGGAGAATAGGAGTTGCCCGAATCGCTGTCTGGAATTACGCTGGCCAGGTCTCCTTACACGTTCGATTGACTCGCCACCTCATACTAACGCTCTCCTATCTCTGACAGGCACCACGGAACAATGTACACCTCTCTGCCCCCCCACACATAACAACAGTATTATGAAAAATACCATGAACAGTTGCCGATATAATCAGCGATTCCCGACCACCCATTTCCTGCGGTCTTTTCTAGCAGCTGTGTCGAAAGTTAGCTCTCTGGCACAATCGTTCCCATGTATCATCTCTTCGACAACGTATCCGTGATATCGACCCTGCTTGTGTGCGTGCGAGGTATTCATCATCCGACGCCGCACGCACTGTAGCGGAGGGTGCACCTTTCGCTCGTCCCTTCCCTCCTTCGTCCGCGATTCTCATTCTCAGATCAGACGTGTGGGACGCTGAAATGTGGACCTGCTACATAGGCCGTCGCGGTTGCAATATCATCTCTAATGTGGCCGATCCCACCTTTATCGGGAAATGCAGCGACCGGATTGCGCATCACTACGGTCTTGTCAGTCGCGACCAAATATATAGGAGATGCTGTGTGCGATATCATGACTCCACACAGGGGACCAGCGAGCTTCTGTCATGAACGGGGAGAGCAAGGTCTTCTTTTTCGCGAACCATGCTCGTGCAGCCAATGGCGGAAACCGCGATCGCGATTATGTATGATCCGATCTACCCATCTCTAGGATACATCTGTGACTGACGACATCAGACTGGACGTAGGTCCCCTTGTGAACAGCCGTTCTTCGTTGCATCACCAAATTCCTCACATCTACCCATGAGAAGCTGCACCCGATGGCGGGCGAGTTGTGCGTGCCTTTCAACTTTGGTGACCTGTGCATACGTGATGAGGGCCGGGATTACTGCGGATGATTACTGGTGGGATGGACAGCCGGGCCCTGTTTTCAGCTGCAACGTACCTTCTTTGCGTAGACGTTGCGCCTGCGCTCGACTTACTTGGCGCTGCTGATGTCTCTCAGACGACTTGTCCAGTCGTATGGTGGATCGAGCAACGTGAATATTGATTGTCATTGTAGCCTTGTCGTCTGGCCTCGTCTTCATTCGTCCCGACAGTCCTGCGACCGTCGGCACGCACCTCTCGGAGACCGATCATGCTCGTCTCAGAGCGAGCGAGCGCGCTCTCGGGTCCCGATCGACCGCTCCTCGCAACGCTTCGCTCCGTGCCACACATTTGGCAGCCACTGCGAAAGTGTGGACTGTGCTGCGCCCTGGCCTAGTAGTCATCTGTAATGGTGTCGAAGGAAGGCGACTCGGTTACAACGTTCAAAATGACAGCACACCAGTCTCCAGAGCTCCAAATGTCCATCGTCCGGCCTCTACAGAGTCCTCTTCTTATCCCTTATTACAGTTTCATAATTTTCTCTCTTTGGTCCGAGAGCACGCCGGCCCTGCTCGTCTCGAGGAACCACCCGATGGGCTTGCGAACACAACCTCGAGTCATATGCAAGGGGTGGTCATAGCTGACGATGACGACGACGGTTCTCCAACCAAACACGAGGGTCGTCTCCTTTCCGTCACTCCTACTTCAGTCATGCCACCCATTCCACGTTTGGCCTCCAGCTCCTTACCTCCGTCGCCACCCACGTTCCAGATCCCCCGTGCTAGCCCGGTGAGTGGTCTGCTCTTTACCCGGACTTGTTTTTCGATGCTGTCCATGGTCTGCAATCACGTTGTTCCTCTTGATTACCTCTTTGTGCCAAACACCCACTCCTTGATGTGTCCCATATTTGAACGCGTCGTATCATTGCACGCGTCCCGCAGACAGTCCTTTCCCCTTTCAGTAGTCTTCGGTCAGACTTACTGTGCCCATCCTTTCTAGCCAGTTCATCGTGCTCGAGAACTTCTCTCGTCCAGTCAGCAACTACGTTCCGGCTTCCATACTTCGATTGCTGCACCTTCTCCACACAGAGCCACAATGCCTGTTTTATTTGGGATCTTCATGAGTCCCAACGTAGGGCATTTTCTCCCTCAGCTTTCGGAACGAATCTTTACCAGGGCACCTCTTCGTCAGGTAGGAACCAAGCGCTGCAGTTGTCGGGTTAGCCATTCTTGGGAGCAAGAGGTTCACTGGCGGGCTCACCTGAACTACGAGTGGCGATTTAGAAGATAGGGATACCGTTCGTGGAAATCATCTTTTGACAGCGTACCCCATGGCTACCGAAGGAGATAACATTCTGGGGTCTTGGTGGGACGGCTTACCTCAACCCAGTACGAAACCTCCGTAATTAGGATGCGACTTTCATCCTATGCCTGATGAACACGTGTGAACTGGCCGCTTAGCTTTACAGGCGCATTCTCTTCCTTGGCTACTTTTCGAGGTTCCAGATGTGGGATTGCACCAATCTAGTATTGGTCTCGGAGGTGTTGGATCTTTCCGCTCATTCATGGGGCCGTGCTACACTTTCTGGCATTCTTCCATCATCGGTCACAGATGATGATCAACACTCGAGTATGCGGCCTCGGATCGGCGTAATGTGGGTTACTTTAGGAATGCGTGTCTCATCGTTTACGCGGTTATTCCACAGCTCCGAGATACAACGCCAGCCATTAATCAATGTGCTCCCACGGGGGAGTCAAGAGACTGCCATTGTGCAATGCACCGTATGTTGCTTCTAATAACGTTTTCACTGTTGTTGTAAGTCCCGAAAGAGCCTTCTTTTCACTCTGATCGATCATTCACATACTACGTTTCAGTGCGCGACAAAGCCACCTACTCTGCACATCCCTTGATCTGCGTCATTAACCGTACTACATTATTTCTTCATATTCCGTATTTGCTTACAGTCGTACATCCGCACATAAACCAAATACCAGCGACACTGTATCACTATCATGCAGGTACAGGGGCATACCCAAAGGTGGAGGTCACGTGGTCGGTGGAGGTAGTTCACGCCGTAGACCGTCGTACGTAGCAGCATAGGGTAGTCCGCTGTAGTCCCGCCATTGCCTCGCCGTAGCCCTCTCCAGCGACCTCTCGATTTCAAACGACCCCACACCTATCCATTCCCATTCTCATCTCGTCGTCGCGTTCGCTGCGCAACCTCCCCGTTCAGATTCACCGCATGGCTCCTGCGCTCAGCAGCATACACATCCGAACTTCCACCACCCCGTTTAGTATCTCGCAAGCCGACCTCGGAGACGCCGCGATAAAGATGGGAGGGACTGTCCTGAGTGGGATGAAATCGTTGGGAGGGATGGCGTATCACGCCGCGGCCGAGTACGCGAAGTCGTGATCTGCTGTATCGGCTGTAACGCCAGGCGTGCGCGAAGACGCGACAAGGCGTTTTCTCTCTACACAGGGTGATCTGCACGCTTCCGTAATGAGCGGTGTGGGCAATCTCTTCTTTCCTCGAAGTGCGCCCGCGGCCAGCGACGAGAACAACCACGCTCATGACCAAGCTCGCGAACACGATCATGCCCGTATCCGAGGTGCTACCGGCACTGGAGCTATGGCATCATTGAGCGACATCGAAGATGGCGGAGACTTTGCTCTCCCAGAATACGCCTCCATCCGGCTCTTACGTCGAAGTACTCGCTCTGGGACCACTCTTAAACAGTCGTATTCCGTCCCCTCCCCAGGTCGTTACAAAATTCGTTGCTCTCAAGCATTGATCAATTGGCTAACTCGCGTTTGCGCATGACAGGAACACACTTCTCGTTGGACCCAGGGATGGACAGGTCGTGCGCGTCTGCCAGCTTCGAAGACGGTCAAATGTATTGAGGGGGCTGAGTGATGGAGTCGAGGGTGGGAGTAACGTGGGCGTCTGTGGGAATGGGGAAGGAGCAAGGAACCCTGGCGCTGGCGCTGGACTCGGGTCAGTTCAAGTCTCGAACTGGGTACTCCCTCCACCGGGCTCAGAGGAAGACGCACCTTTGCAATTGTATAGTCTCTGTCGCGGTGGTACGCCTGCTGTCATTCAAGGGATGGAGACGGACGGTGGGTGGCAATTGGGATTCTGAAGGGCACCATACATGTCTTCGCGATCAATCCGTATGGAGGTCAACCCGATCTCAGGAGTCACATGGACACCAGGGTATGGAACGTTGACACGCCTGTGAGTGTTCCCTCCATACCTCTTTTTCGATGCCAAGGTCGACGTCCCCTTCGTCTCGTCCAGCAGTCACTTGCCGTGGAGCTGACGCCCATCGCACGGTTGGGCTCGACACGGGCGACAGGCATCGATGGTTATGGTTTTTGATCTGAGTTCTCTTTCACGTTTGTTTGGGGTGGGGAGATGACGTTGCCTGCGACTCCTCTAGCACCACCGCAAATGGCGTCTTCCTCCAGTACGTCGTCGGACCGCTCTGATCTCCTGTCATCGCATCTTTCCCACCATCAGCACAGCTTCAAGGACGTGCTCGTGTTCGTCGTGTTCGGAGTCTTTGCGCTGCATCTCGCTTGAGCAACGAGCTCGTGAATCCGGAATTCCATCCCCGTTACCCGGTGTCAGTGCTGCGGGACGGTTGAGGGAGTCACCGCCGGTTTGAGCACGATCACCG